>VXBL01006682.1:509560-534374 GCA_013400195.1 Aramus guarauna | reverse complement strand
TTTTTTTTTTTTTTTTTTGTAATAGATTTCATGCATAGATGAGGGACAAAAAGATGAAGTATAAGAATCTGCTGTTCTAAAAGCTGTATTGAGTGTTTTACCTAGTCTGTGAATCTTTTCTAAATATTCTCATATAGAACTGGCTGATATAATGGATTAATTTGCTTCAGCAATCACGTGGTTCCAGACATAATCCATCTAAAACATAATTAAAATACATTTGGTAGATTTGAGGCTAAGCTTTTTGAGAACAACAGATTACATTAGAAAGATTTTAATGAGGACAGAGCTGATTAAATCTGTGCTTCCTCCTTTGGATAGGAACTGGGGAATCCTCTGAATGAGGTTAACATACCATTTACCAACCTGAAGTATATGGAAAATAAGAAGAAAGGAAGGACTAAAATAATCATGGGGTCTTTTGAGTTTTTAGCAGCATAAAACAAACATGTTTAGTTTGTATTCACTTCACTAGAAGAAAAGCAAGTGACTGTTACGTATCATTGCCACCAGAGCATTATTATCTATGTATTATTCCTGTATCACTACCACAAAATACTGCTGTTTTCATATTATGTCAGGTATGTTTTAACATGCATCATCCTCCACAGCCGAACTAAATGCTAAGTACTTGGTGAAATAAAAACTGTTTGGGTAGAAACCTGCCACACTTGTGAAGTAATTTACATTAATTAGAATTCACATTAGCAATGTTAAATACCCTCTGATACCTCTAGATGAAAAGTGTTGAGACTTTTGTGGGATGACAGGACACTGTTATAATTTTCAAGACATTGAGGAAGACAGCGGTAAGGTCCTCCCTAGAACCCAAATGTGGGTTCAATTCCCAGCCTTGTCACATATTTTTTATTTCTTTCACTTTAGGCAAATCACAGATAATTTGTCTACTGTCTTTGGCAGATTGGGGAATGTAGCAATACTCAATATTTATTCTCTGTCTGCAAACTAGAAAGATTTTCTTTTTTTTTTTTTTCACTACCATACTGCACAAATGCATTCATTAGCATTTGGGAGACATCCAGATACTACGGTGGCAGAGATCATATTAATAATATCAGTGTTAATGATCTAACACTTATAAATCTCAAAACAATCACCTAAATAAATTTCAAAACAATCACCTAAATAAATGTCCAGATGCTTGAAAGGATTTACCACCTCAGAGTTCCTGTTATAGACATCTTGCTGGCCACTCCGTCCCCACCCAGTACTAGAAACACAGACTATTGATTTTGGCCTCTAATTATGAATTCAGAAGATTTTTTTTTTTTTTTTTTTTAAGATCCCCTCCTAAGCCATCTACATTTCCCACAAAGAATAGGTGAAGTAGAATATCTGGAACAGAAGATTTCCCTTTGTCTTCTTTTAAAATCCACAGGAAAAGTGAAAGCAGTCACAAGCAGTGATCTGGGACTTTATCTTCATAGATTCAAAAGTGTTTTAACAATTTCATCAGGTTATCAAGAAACAAATCTTCACTGCCTTACTGTAATAGATTGATCCTCCATTAGGATATTTACATAGCAAAATGAACGTTGTCCAATGTTCATCTGACCATTTAAACTTCCCCACTGTCATCACACACAATTCCTCAAAACCTGTAGCTACTACAACCACTTCAGTATATAATCATAGATTTGTAAGATATTACAGAATTGTTACTTCTTAGCACCCAATGCTGCGCCTAGTTACTGTTTTATTTCAAAATTTTATTGCAAAAATAGCTTTTGTAGATCACTTAGGTAAACTGGCTAATGTGATGTACAAAAAGCTTAATACTATGTTCCATCTTAAACATTTACACAACGACTCTGTTGTAAATCACCACAATGATATGCTTGCTTTGCATTTTAAAATTGAAGCAATCTTTCCACCAGTAATATTCAGATGAACGTGCAGACAATAGCTGTTACGGCTGATTGAAGGATGAAATGTTTATTATGGTGGTTAAAAAATAATGCTAAAAAAGACTGCTGAGCTTATCTGCAAGCAAATCATAACCAAGGGAATGTATTTCTCAATGTTAATTTGTTAGATCACTGAAATTAGGCATAACTGCAATACCAGACACACACACACACACTGAAGAAGAAGAAATAAGCTTAAACACAGACCCCAGTTAGAACTGGGATCTTTTAACAGTATTTCTCAGACTAGACCTAAAATATCTCTGTTAGTATGAAAATGTAACTTCTAGCAACATTTAAAAATGTGTCTCAAGAAATCAGATAATTTCTCAACAATACAGTTGAAAAAAATGAAAAATATCCAACAGATGACAAGAGCTAGGAATAGCAAAGGTCTTGAAATAGAAAGATATATTCTAACAACCATACACACATACTTAATGTCAGTTGTAAACAGTCCAAGCAAGAGTTTATGACGTGCATGCGGACGGAAGGTCAGTGAACCTAGAATCACTCAGTATAAAACTAAAGACAAGTGACCAAATTCAGCAGCTGAAACCAAAAATCAGAGTGACCCAGCGTGTGACAGAGTCACACAAAAAAAAATAGACAGTATTTTTCAGACAGGCACACGCTTGCCCCATGTGCACTCGCAGTTGACCAAATGAATGAGACTGCCATTAGCGAAGCCTGAGCCCGAGGAAACGATCTGTTCAAAGAGACGGGGTATTCTAGCCCGGGTTCAGGACTCTGCTCACCACACTCGCACAGCCTGGAGGGAGCTCAAAGCACAGGCTGGGGGAACTCCCGCGGCTCTGCACAAAGCTGTGCTAGCACAAACACAGATAAAGAGGTGTCACAGAAAGAACTGAGCAAAACGAGGGAGCAATGCACAGGTCAGAGTGTGAAAGGAGGAGGGCCAAGAGGAAAAGAATTAATTAGCTAGGACTCCATCAGCAGACCATGATGCACATCCTTTGTTTTTCTACCAAGAGCTTCTAAATTTCTTGATTCAACAGACTACGTCCTTAAGATATGCTTATGTTTTAGGCATGCCACACTATCCAGAATTATCTCTATTTTTAAAAACTGAAAGAACAACTACTACAATGAGAATTTTCCCATTAAATATTAAACTTTTTCTTTACTATAAATATTTTATATTTTAAAATGTTACATAATACTTTTAGTACTGAAATTCCACAGCCACGAGGACTTAAGGTTATATTGTATACCTAGAGAATTCTTTCAATCCAAGTTGCCCAGAGAAACACTGTTTATCCTCTTCATTTAATTAGTGATTCACGTACTAAACTCATTTATTTTACTTCTGGGGAATCTCATGTGCAAAGGACATCTAATGATATAGAAGTATATTAAAATGTAATAATAGGCAGGTTATTTTTGACTGGGACTAGTACATCTTTGAGAAAAGCTAAGCCAGTCAAAGGAATGATTTAAAGGCTTAACAGATTGCATAAAGAATAACCCTCAAAATTTTGTTTTTTATTGATTCAAAAGCCATGCATCCTCCAATTTTCACTTCATTTAGCTATTTACATGTCATAATTCCTTTTCTTTTTATATTTTAATTAGTTAATTTAATTAATCAATAAACTTGCCTTGATTTCTGACAGAACTTTAGGAGTGGCAGGATTCAGGCTGTGACTTATTTACTCTCTCCTGCAAGGGTGAAACATGAAAAACTTGTCTTGGATTGCAATGATCCAACTTGTCCTTGTGCAAACCAAATCAAACCACACTGACTCTTAATTTCAGCCTTTCATAGCAACATGAGCATTTTATATTGGATCACTCTGAGAGTCTTCACTCTCAATATGGCAAGCAAGTATGACACCTTTTTGAATGTGCAATACTTTTAATGTAGAACATTAGAATAACATTAAAATAAAGCAATATTTAGCAATGTGAGTTATGAAAAGTGAAATGTGGGAGAAAATCTGGCATATATGTATAGTCCAGTGACATTACAAAACTAGAATCACAGAACCATAGAATGTTTGGGATGGAAGGGACCTTAATGGTCATCTAGTTCCAACCCCCCTGCCATGGGCAGGGACACCCTCCACTAGACCAGGTTGCCCAAAGCCCCATCCAACCTGGCCTTGAACACTTCCAGGGATGGGGCAGCCACAGCTTCTCTGGGCAACCTCTTCCAGTGCCTCACCACCCTCACAATGAAGAATTTCTTCCTAATATCTAATCTAAATCTACCCTCCTTCAGCTTAAAGCTGTTACACCTTGTCCTATCACTCCATGCCCTTGTAAACAGTCCCTCTCCACCTTTTCTGTAGGCCCCTTCAGGTACTGGAAGGCTGCGATATGGTCACCCTGGGAGCTTCTCTTCTCCAGGCTGAACAACCCCAACTCTCTCAGCCTGTCTTCAGTACTCACCCCCATTTCATTTTCATTACCTATTTTCCCCTTTATTTTGTTCATTTTTCTCTGCAAATGTATGCTGTGACATACACTTTTCGTTTCCAAGCTTTCTAATCAGTTTGAACTACATACTTCAGTGAGGCACTCAAGGAGAAGGACTGAACATTTTTCATTTCAGAAACTTTCAAAGATCTTTTGTTTTGGTATACAAAGGTCAAACCACAAAATTTCTTAATGAGAGACAGACAGATTTCTGACATCCCAGAGAATACAAACCAGCAGTTGCTTCTTTACATTTCACATCAGGGACAGTCATATGTGACATGTTCTTTCATGCAATTTATGTGAGAGAGAAAGCCCAGCCTATAAAAAGAAAAACTAAAAAAAACCCAAACAAACAAACAAACAAAACAAACAAAAAACCCCCCACCAAATTCTGAGATAATTTCAATGACTACTGAGTACTATTACTAGCATTTGTAGTAAGAGTCCTGCTCAAGGTAAGTGATGTGCCATTCAGGATACCTCTGACTACAGACACCTAGACTAGCACTCCCAGAGTTATTAGCAGTTTTTAGCAAGATCCAGGTGATGGCTGATTTTTTTAGAGTATTGCTAACAAGGCATATACACAGTGCAAGTGAAAAAGGGGCTGAAATGGGGCACCTATCCTTAAGGAAATCCGATCTCTACAAAAGGAAGTGTTCCAAGCATTGTCTTTCTAGATATTGTACATAACATTTCAAGTCTATTTCCTTTAAAAGCAGAAAATTATGTTTTGCAATTTCTGCTAATAATAGAACTAGAGAGATAGAGGAGACCTATAAGGAACTGTTCACATAATTAAAGATTTTCATAAATAATCCCTCAGCTTGCTATGCAGCTGAACTTTCCTGCAAAGTCTGAAAGGGAATTATATCCCTTTCACTTAACACTGTGGGAAGGTTCAAGAAAGCTTCACAGTGTGTTATCCTCTATTCAGAGATGTTCCAAATTGTTTCTTTACACCCCTGCTATATATATCTATAAATACATTTATATATCTAATGTATCATATAGGCTTTTTGTTCCTTGGAGTTATTTGATGAAAAAACCTTAGTCTTTGAGACTATTACTATTTGTATGGAGTTATTTTGACACCAGCAGTTTTTCAGTGTAAAGCCTCTGCTGATAAATGAGGTTTAGCATTTTGAGATGATGAGCTGAGCCCCACTACTCCTGTGTTGTATGAATCTCTGCTGCTCAGCACAAAAGCTAAAAGACTATGGAGGTTCCCATGCACGTATGAAGTTGGGTTTTTTTCTTGAATAAAGCAAAAAGAGCAAAGCCATAACCCTGAGCAGAACTGCCAATCATCTCACACTCACCTGGGAGATCCCAAGCCAAGGTCCTGAACAGACCAATTTAGGCTGCAATTGAACCTACGTCTCCATCGACAGAGGACAGTGTCCTAGCTGCTGCGTTGCTGTGGGGATGCATTTTTTCTCTACCTGGCTTTATTACAAATAATTAAACATTATTTAAAGTCACTCACCTACAGCACAGGATAGCAAGCCTCAAACTCCAGATCTAATGAGTAGTTGATTACTAATATAATGTGACACATTACAAATTAGAGGATTTCAGTGAACACAAAGCAGGAATGTGGCATATTTGAGACCAGGGTTTGAATCAGGCAAGGTGGGAATTTGCAGCCTGGCTTTCTGTATCTGTACTTTTGGGCCTTTACTTTTGATGAGAAGTCTTAACAGTGCCAAAACTGGTAGTATTCCTGCAGAAAGTTTTGGGTTGACAAACTTGCCTGATCTTAGAAGCAGAAGCAACAGTTTTTCTTTTCCTCAAGTTATTCCAAACATCACTGGGAATTTGAGCTGCCAGCATTAGTACTTTCAGGACTTGCTGTCTAACCAAAAGGAGATACAAACTTCAGATTGACACAAACAATTACCAGTGCACCTAAATAATTTACACATAAAACAAATTGACCTGGGAAGGATCTCTAATCTCAAATAAACACGAAGCAAGTCCCATGCCCAGTTCACATAAGCAATAAAGCAGGTCTAGCCTGGAGACCAGAGAAATGACATCTTTTTGGAGAATGCAAAGGATTTGAGAAGTAAATAAACAAGAGGAGAGGATGCTCCTGACTGGCAGGAAGAGCAGCTTGGTCAGCAGTCGACAACCTGATCTCACTAGTGCCAACTTGGTATCTAATGTAAAGTAAAATATAAAGGCAAAATAACACATACATGGTGCCAACATAAGGTTTTGTATTTAAGGTTTTGGAAACCACATCAAACTTAGTACACAGAAGGCCATTGGTATGGCTCTTGTGCCTATGGCACAGGACAGGACATTTCTGTTATTTTTTTATACATGCTTTTCACTAATTTTTGAAAGACCAGATTGAAATTTCACATTCCCATATAACAAATACAGCCTGGTTCATTTCCTCCCCACTTTACTACCCATTCTTCATTAAAATTGATACAATGTAGACTTTCAATAGTAATTGAGAAGGAAAAGAATTTGCAACCATAGCTTTTGCTGATAAATACCCATGTTATCTTTGAAAACACTATTTGTCCTCCCATCTGACAGAGGTTAACCTCCCTGTGCAGAGAACGGATCTGTCTTTGAATTGTACTGATTCCTAATCAAAGAAAAAAAAAATGTTTACAGCACTCAGCTGTTTTTGTAGGAGACTCTGCTTCTTTTCATTGTATAATCTCTGTGCACACATTTAAGCTCTTTATGATATTAAAGGAATACGTTCTGTCACTTTAAAAATCAATCATTGGGAAATGAGTGATGTAAAAACACGATAGGCAAGCAGCGCAGGATAATGGAATAAGCAATACCCAGAGAATGTGCTACTCTGAATTCCCCAGCACTTTGCTAGCATCAATTCACAAGAGCTTATCTCTCGCCCTGTGTTAATCAAGGCCTCTGACACTGACTCTGCAGAGCACACTGATAACAACAATAATAATAAAAAAGGTTCTGTGCTCAGCCCCATGTTTGCTGTTGTACTTTTGTGACAGGTATGACACACGCTACTTCCTATGATGGTTGGGGTTAAATAGCCAACAATAGATGTGACTTCCAACCAACTGCTAGAACTGTTCAACTGTAAAATAAACACTGCTTAGCACATTTTAAATAAATACTAAAGAATTAGAGAGCACATGGTAGAAACATTAATCTCATAATCCTCCTAGCATGTCTGCTGTTTATGTGAACACAGACAGGTGGTTCGGGCTGAGGCTGATGGCTTCCATCAGCTCCAGCCTTGACATACACGCAGGTCCTAAATTTAAAAAAACAATGAACAATCACATTCTGCCTGAAGCTGTTGGATCTGGCCTGGTTGTTCATGATGGCCTGCTGATGAAGGTGAGATGTGCGTAAGCTCAGCCTGGATACATAACAAACAGAAGATGCGGTTCTTGTACCCAGAACCCCTTATACAGAGAATAAGCATCTTCCTGCTTTCTGTTTGGAAAATGTGCAAAATGCACCACTGACAGCTATATACAGATTTCAGCCTGTAAGCCATATCACGCAGTAGGACTTCATTAATCATTATTTTTCTGCAATCCAGCAATGCTGCTGTTTTGCACCTCTTTCGAGAGAGCATACACAGCTACTTGGTGTGACACACCAAACCCACATACATGTCCCTAAAACATGACATGCAGTAGCTAAAGAAAACTATTTTTCCCAAAATAAAAATCAGCATGTCACAAAACAAATGTATGTATTGATCTTTACTTTGAATACGATGTTCATGACAGAGCCTAATTTTATTTCATTCAAAGCAATGGCAAACTATGAATGCAACACAGATCAGATTTCTGCTGAGATTTAAAAGTCTTTTGAAGTCTTTTCTGATTCATTACCTATTGTCTATCAAAACAGTGGATGCGCTGTGCACAAATGAATGCAGGAGGAAAAACTGCAGCTGATTTATGGTTTTATTACTTGACACTAGCAGAGTGTACCACAGCTCAGAAAATGCAATCTCTAAAATTATTTAGGTCTGGATGATTTTACGTCATTAACGTATTATAACCAGAGCTCAGAACTGATCTTTGAACTGGAAATTAAATGGGAATTGACATCCATTAGTCTCAAAAATAAATTAATTAATTCCTTCCACAAAGAGTCTAATTCCACTTCTACCTGTAAACTCCACAACATTTGTTTCTTGCAATTGCCAGCAAGATTTCTACAGTAGGACTAGTTGATCTTTCTTAAAAACAAAAAATCCCCACCTCCTCCCCTCCATTTTTTTTCTTTTAATTTATTTAAGAAATCCCCAAATTAGATGCTAAGACACTGCAGAAAGATTGCTACATGTGCTAGCTCATTTTGACAGCTGGTTTCCACTAGCTACAGCAAATACTGATGGTAGGAGCCTCTCAGAAACAGAGTAACTAGTCAGAATGGGACCAGAACTGGTTCTACAAGGAAACTCTTAGTCACTGACAAAGCCAGGAAGAAATTTAAAATCTAATGCTTAGAATTTTTGTTGTTACTTAAAAGGAAAAGTATTTCTTTACTGTTACACAACTCCATTTATACTATTCATTGTTAGGGCTTCACTTAATATATGTTTGCAGCTTCATGACTCCTGCCTCTAATCCCTCTCTGCTTTGTTCAGTTTCTTTGTTTGTTTGTTTTTTAATCTAATGGCACAGGAAGAAAACAGGAGTGGAAAAAAAGAAAAGGATCAGAGGACAACTTATACAGTGTTCTCTTTTAAACTGAGTTTTAGGATGTGTGTGGATGAGGAGGGAGTAGAGAGAGCAGTGATAGCGGGGGAAGGGGAAGTGGTGAGAATAGAGGAGTTGCCAGTGTAACAGCTCTTTTTTGAGCAATGAAGTCCACGATCTTTTCTCTGCTGAACCTAGCAATGTTTGCTCTTTCCATCAATATTACTTTTTCAAATCCACATTGTCTCTCCTTCAACATGATTTTGCTCATACTTTCCACTGTCTGGAAAATTTGGGTCAAGCTTTGCATTGCATTGCAATTTTTAAAAGTTGTGCAGCTTTCTCCATCCTTTGCCAACCCTCCAAATGCACAGGAAAACAAAAAAAAGAAAAATATGAAACTATGTTATTTTGCAGATGCAAGAGCCTCTTTTCAAATACAAAGAAAATAAGTTTTAAGGCATTAACAGCAACGTTTTAAAGTAGTTTTAAAATCTTTCTTCCTTTCCCCCCCACCTCGTTACTGTTATTGCATCCCCAGAATTCCCTATGTGTGGAAGAATTATGATCTTTCCAATGAACTTTCCAGTGTTCAACAAGTAAGATTTAAATATGGTTCTCATAACAAATAAATTGTTTTGTAGTTAACAACATAGCAGAAGACCAAAACGTGAACCAAGACTTAAGGACTCAAGAATATTTTGTTTGTCATTCCTTTATTTTGACAAAACTAACTACTGTGGCACGCATTGTGGAATCAAACAGTGCATGTGCTCAGCAATGGGTGAATTTGGTCATACAAGTATATTGAAGTTAATTGCTTGCAGGCAGGAAAAAGTGAAATACATACTCTAAGAGCGTCTACCTTTTTGCACCTTTGTTAAGATTCATTAAATGGATCTAAGACTGTTTAATTTTTACAAAGCCTTCAATGTTTCTCTGGGATTTTCAAAAATGCCTACATGACATGGGAGCACAACTCCCATTGATTTTTTCAAGAAACTGCTTCCAGATTACTTGTACGCTTCTGAAAATCCACCCTCCCATGCTTAACCCTCCATTCTGTTCCAGTAAAATATATACAAAAGCTTTTGTGCTGCAAATACAGGCTGTGCTGTCTAAGACCAGCAGTGGTTGAACAGAAGGGGAGGGATGAACCATGCCAGGGCCACCCCAGGAATTGAGAATCTGGGAAGTGCATCTCACAGGTGAAGGCTGATAAAGTGTCTAACTGCAAAGACCAACAGCACAGTTCCTGCATTCTTTTCTAAAAGGATACTTTGGGACAAAAAATTCAAATAAGCTTCCTGAAACATCATAGACCTTAATGAATCATGTCCTAGCCTCTCCAGCCCTTTTTGGCCAAAGTGACTTGGAACGGTATTTCTGCTGGCACAAGGGCTGAAATTTTATTGATACAACAAATTAGTAAATATATATATGAGTGCATTTTTGTCTCTAGTTCAGGATCTATGATTCTCAGCACTGCTTTGAACCAAATCCTCATTTCTGCAGTCTGAAAATGTCTGGAAAGCCTGGGTATTGCTTATCTCCTATTTCTTAAATGCATCCCAAGGGACTCTGAAACAATCTGAACCAAATTCACTGTTTTAAATTCACTGTTTTAGCTACTAAACACTGTAACATATAGAAAAGGAAATTTCAAAGAAAGTAAGCTTCAAGATTATATACATGTGAGCCCTCACTAGATAATATGGAACTCAGAATATTTCAGAAATGACTAGCCATATCTTTCACCCCATTTAAGATTCAGCTTTGCTGTTCTAATAGCAAAATGTGGACTTAAAGAAGTATTTCAGAAAAAGGGAAGGAAGATGAGAAAAGGGGATGTGGGTGATGTGGCAGCACTAGGTGTCATGGAGCATGGCTACGGACATGCTGCATTAAAGAATAGATGTTTGCAATTAGTGCAAAGGACTCATTAATTAAAGTAAATTTTAAACTATTATCATTGTCACTATAATGGAATGAATCGCAGTCCTGAGGAGAAGGACTTGGAGGTATTGATTGATGAGAAGCTAAACATGAGCCGGCAGTGTGCACTTGCAGCCCAGGAAGCCAACTGTGTCCTGGGCTGCATCAAAAGAAATGTGATCAGCAGGTTGAGGGAGGTGATTCTCCCCCTCAACTTCGCTCTGGTGAGACCCCACCTGGAGTACTGCATCCAGCTCTGGGGACCCCAGTACAAGACAGACATGGAGCTGTTGGAGAGAGTCCAGAGGAGGGCCATGAAGGTGATCAGAGGGCTGGAGCACCTCTCCTATGAGGACAGGCTGAGAGAGTTGGGGCTGTTCAGCCTGGAGAAAGGAAGGCTCTGGGGAGATCTAGTACCTGAAGGGGGCTACAGGAAAGATGGTGAGGGACTGTTTGTCAGGGAGTGATCTACTGCTACAACTTGGCTTGAAATAGAAATGTAACTTCATACTACCAAAAATAATACTGCAAGCACAGTAGCACAATCATTTTAATAACTTCAAGTGGTCTATTTCACTACTATAGGAAATTTAAAGATAAATCACTAAGCTAAAATACAATAGTTTATTTTACAAGTACACTGAGGTAAGATTTACTTGCCTTTCGATTTGTTTTCTGCAGAAAATATTTAGATAACGAGTTTGTAATTGGTAACATATAAAAATAGTAAACAGTTGTTTTTTTTTTTTCATTTAAAGCAAGAAAGCTGAGTGAAGAGGCAATGTCCCAGTCTTGGGTGTTAGGACTTCATCTCAGAGTTCACAAAGGAATAATTCCTCTAGAAATAGCTTCAGATCTTCAGCAAGTCACAATGTATGTTTTCCTGCCCTGTTTACCTTTGACACATCAAACATTAGCCATTGATGTGAGTGGGATCACAGCCTCAACAGGTCAGTTGCTTTATCTTGTAGACCAAGTCACATAGCTTACTCAGTGGTGGTGAAGAGCAAAAAGAGCATTACGAAAATAATAACCCAGGAACCAAAAGCCAGCTGGAGAACCCTGAAAAGTGACATTATACTTGATAGGTTGGAAATAGTGCTATAGTTCTGTTTCCAAGAAGAAATGAAAGCAGCATTGCTTCAGAAAATTATTGGAACTTGAAAAAGTGGAAGGATAAGAAAAAGATGGCACTGCAAAAGAGAAAGACACAGGGAGGTAAAAAAATAGTCTTCAGATTTGGCTCAAAGATAATGCTCATCAGTAAAGTCCACAAGTTGGAGAACTGTATCATCAGTGCCTGGCTCCTAAGGCTCCAGGATGCGAAGGAGAGTTCTTACTTAGAACGGTTGGGAAGTAAAAAGCTGAAAAAGCTCAACTGCTTTGATATTTACATTTGGAATACTAATTTAATTTGCCTGAGTTATACCTTGTTTTCTTCTGTTCTAAGTGGATATTATTACAAGTAAAACATTTTATCAGATTAGTCAGAACAGTGAGCTTTATGCAAGTATTTCTCAAGTGTGTAATCAAACAAATTTTCAACAGACACCTGGTTGTCTTAAGTTATATGAAATACAAAGCTGTAAGTTTGATACAGATTTTTAGAGTTCAAGGTAAAATTATGTGGAACTTTTTTTTATAACAATTTCTAAGCTTTGCAAGTTTTTTTTTTCTTTACTTTCAGAATTCACTTCCTTGAGCTTAACTCAAATTTTTAGAATTCTATCCAATAAGGAGTTTTTTGTTTTTGGTTTTGGTTTTTTTTTCAATTCTTCCTTTTCCTTCTTCTGCAGAAAAAGTTCAACCTCTAGATAAATATTAAATAAGGGAAAAAAAACATTTTCTTAGTAGATATAGATAACAAAATTTCAAATCAACGGTAGTGTGTGAAAAGAAGGAAAGACAAAGAAGAAAATTAGCCATTCCTCAAAAGTAAACAGACTTTAGAGGTATGGCTCTTCTATTAAAAGTAGACATTATATAACTGCCAACTTGTGTATCGGTCATTTCCAATATACATAATTCCTGTATTTTTAGCTTTTTTTTTTTTTTTTAATTTTCTTGTACTAACTGGGAGCCTTTTCTGAGTCCTTGTCAGACTGCAAACACAGAAAGAAAAGGACAGTCTCTGCCCTAAAGACCTGCCAGTCCAAGTACAAAGCACGAGACAACTCATGGAGAGAAGCCAGGGAGAATACAAAAGCAACGAGATATTGGTAGTCAGCATGACAAGCACACCAGTTGCCTGAGTGTTGTCAAGCTTTTTCTAGAGACAAAGGGTGTACTACGGAACGACAGAATGGAGAAATGGGGTGGTGGATGCTTTTGTGTGTAGATTCAAGGGCTTCCCAAGCTAAAAGGAGGAGGCATACTAGCATGCTGACATGTGGGTGACAAAATCCTTACATCACAGGCTGTCTGAAACAGGATGCAATAATGTGATATAACACAGACAATACATAGGCTGGGAAAGACCTTCAGCGTCAGTAATAGAAAAATTAAGCATCTTATTTTGACATGATAAAGGGAGGGCCACAAGAGAGGTTAGCTGAGAGCCAGCAAGATGGTCTAAGTCACAGGTGAAGAAAAACATTTCAGCAGCAGCTCTGAATAGATGTGGATCAGAAAATATGGCATCTGCCAAGACCAAAAAAACAGAACATTGCATTACTGGGATATGAAACGTTATGACTTTTAGCTTTGCGCATGGCTAACAAAAGCTGTATGTTAGAGCTGTCACGTAAGATGAAAATCATATAAGAAGATAGCAGATGCTGGGATATAAAAGGTAATCAAAACTGAGAATGAGATCAATGTGATATGCCAAACAACAGAAAAGAGATACTGCCCACAGCAACTAGGAAGGCTGTACCCTGTGCTAATAGAGAGGAGATAAAGAGCTCTGCTTCAGCTCCTTTGAAATGACAACCAATGCCAGGTGAAAATTAAACATTTCCTGAAGACATCACCACTGTTTAAAAGAACATGAAGAAAGAAACAACACTGCTACCAATGTGTTAATTATGTCTCACAAAAATATCTTTCAACAAAAGACGCTGTTATAGATGCTACTGATATGTCAACCACAAGCTGAACCATTACTGAGAAGGAAGGGTAAGCTTCCTCTTGCAATACTTTTTATAGGGACAAAGGGTGTGCAAAGCAGTTCCTATCCACCCCTACTTAACTCAGAAACACTGCCTTCATGTTTTTCAAAACAACACAATATCTCCAGGCTAACTCTTTCTCAAGTGGAAGAGGCCAGGGTGCAGCATCCTTACCATCCTTTGAAAAAACTTAAGAGCACCGACTACTTCTATGTGGTATGAAGTTATTCTCAAGGACAGTGATCACCATCTCCAAAAGCACTGCCCAACTCTGATCCTTAGGAAGAGACAGCATTAATTCCAGGAATCCAAGTAAACTTGAAAAGAGAACATCATAAATGTAATTTGTCAAACAAACAATCATAAATACCTCATAAAAACCAGGAGACCTGAGGCAGCTAGATAACAGATTTTAAGAGCTCAATAAATTAAATAAATGACATCTCCCACAGACTGTTTTTCTTACACTTTATAAGTACTTAGGCTTCATTTACACAAAAGACTTTAAAAAAAAAAAAAAAAAAAGGAGAAAAGGAGACACTTCCTATGATGTTCAGTAAAGTAAATGTTAGCTTAACCAAAGTCGTCTTTTGGGAAATATGTGGCAATTGCACTGTGTGTAAAAATGCACTGAAAAGGGGGAGGGATAAGGTGGACAAATGATAGACAGGTGGGATTAATACATTCACAAGGGGAAGTGAGCTGGTGCCAGTCTAGTCTCATCTGTCTATCTACAGTTCTGACTCCAGATAATGTCTAATTCCCCTTTGTGAGAGTTTAAAAGAAACCTCTGTTCACAAGCCATACAAAATCAAATGTTCATGCAAATTCTACCAAAAGTGCTTGTACTTGCCTAGTAAAAAACATTAAGAGTTTGGGAATTAAACATTAATTTTCAAACATCAAAAGAACAAATCATCATGCTTTTAAACCCACACAATTTTGTGCATCTCTAAACACACACCCACACTGTTCTGTACATACAGGAAATTCTCATTAAATTAAATCTGAGCCCATTTGCAGAGCTTGCAATGGCACCACAAACAAAGTGAAAGGTATTATGGAAAGTTCATGAATAATTTAGGAACAACAGTACAAGCTGTCTTAAGTGTTGCCAAAATGCAATAATGTTAATTTTGAAACTGGAAGAAATATTTAAAACAATAGATTCTTAACTAACTGTAGCAGAAGCCACACTGCCATCCTGAAACTAGATTTGTAGGTGTTTCTGTCTGTATATAAGTACAGTAAAATATTCTAAAGACTTGAATCTAGGCATTTGTCTTAACATCAGACATAATTATAGATACACTTGCTACAACACTTCTGCATTATCTTCCCACACAAAAAGATCCTCCTTTTTTTCATCATCATCATTGCAAGACATTTTCAAAGGTGCCTTTTCACACCGTGCGGCTAAAGCAGTGACTTTTGCAATGTGCTCAGTTCTTTGGAAACAATTTGAAAATTACAAGTGAGTTTTGAAAAATATATTTCTTTAACAAAATATTTCATCAGAATATGAATAGGAAGAACTGCTCTGCATTTCAAATATTCATTAGCCAGGTAGAGATTTAAGGTCAACCACAAGCACCACATGAGATCTCAGACTGTTTTTTTTCCACCACGTGTATGTTCTTGCTACTGGTTGGCATGTTTCCTCATTTTCACTTCATGTGTGATCCAGTATTTTTCTATTTCTTATGTCATGTTTGCTCCTTCTTAACAAGGACCTTTCATGACAAAGTAACCTTTCATGACAAAGTAATCCAATCTATTCATTTAGCCAGGTTGACCAAACACTCTTTGTGGTTACATTTGACTACTAGGAGACTGCCCACTTTCTCTCACATACCCATTAACCACACAACTTCCACCAACACACCTAGTTATGTACAGAAGAAAAATCATACCATCTTTATGCCAGACAGCATGTGTGATTTTTTGCAGCTTTCTATTTCAACAGAATTACTTTGTTAAGACCACCATGATTTCCACTCTTAGGCCAGTTATCTGTATCTTCCATGTTTTATTTGCTCTAACGTCTGGCAGGATATTATATTGAGAAAAGATATTTCAGAGCCACTCAATGAATGGCAAACAATTTAGATGCAAGATAAACAAATAATAGGAGAAGCATAAAGAAGACCAATAACTTTCCTAAGTGAAACTCACTTAGTACCATCAATTCTCATAAGTAAATAAATAGACATTGTGATTATTATCATTAGCTTTTAAGAATAAACCTTGTTTCAGATTGGAAAAAGTGTGACAAATGGATTAATTCTCTATTTTGGAAATGAAGGCAGACAGTTCTTAGTTGCAATGAAAGGTGTAAGAGTCCAAATTACCTAAGAGTGAAGAAGTCACTCAAGCTCCATACTCCTGAACCTTCCCAGACCAAGATGGCAGTCTTTGGGACTAAGCAGATATATCTGAAACAATTAAGAACCTAAGACACAAATGTCAGAGATTCAAGAAAAGATCGTAGAAAATAGCAAGTGGCCTGAGACTAAAATCTTAAACCCAAGCTAAAAGTCCAAAAGGGGTAATTTTTATGTTCCCTCACAACCCTAAACTGAACTAATCTTGGAAGTTTATTTTTTCCAGTGAAGGGAGAAGGGCTGTTTGGTTTTTGCCTCCATAAAATACATGTGTAATGCTCAACTGAAAGCAACAAAATTGATCCATAAGGATGCACAAACCAAGGCCACAGTTTGCAGGACAACAAAGGCAAACTAGTGATATTAGCTCTGCACTTATGTACCAAATCAGCAGTTCCAAACAGTTGCAAACTACTCATGTTTACTGAAAATAGCAGGACTGCACAGGTGTAAGCAGAGGGCAATTATACAATGAAAAATATCATTTATGCACAGCAACATCATTAAAGTTGTGGCACAGCCTGATTTACAGCTCCCAGAGGTACTATGGAGGGCTGGCAGTTTAGAAAACACATATTGTTACTTGTAAATTGAGAATACTTTATATGAAAATCACTGAAATCTAGAAATTAAATTAAAAAATGTGATGGTTACAGACCCACTTCTCAGTCTTGGACTTTCACCCTCTGAATATGATACTGATTGAAGGAAGATCTTGCATGTGGGGTGCAAGAAGAGAAGAAGAAAACAGAAGGTTCCTAACAGAGATGGTGCTCAGTCTTTGACCAGACTCAAGAGGCTTAAAGCTAATTTAACATTTCTTCCTAGATGTCTTCCAAACATGTGGGAACATCAGAAATGCCTGTCCTCCCGGCAGCCCTGGTGAGGCAAGTGTACCTTCCCCATACATCTTCAAAGCCAATATGGGCTATATTAAAACTAGTTTCTTCTGTAACAAGAGGAAACCTGAGAGCAACAGCAGTGGTTCATAAAACACTTTAAGATAACTTAAACACCATCAGTGTGACAGTTTTTGTCATTCTTTAATACCTCTCCAAAGACTGCAGAAGACGACAAAGCTTCCAGAAAGCAAAATCAAAAATAATGCCAAGTATAAATTAAATTTCAAATTTATTGCTAGGCATAACCATGAAGCATTAACAATGTACAAAATTTCATTTAAAGTTATGAAGAACATGACCAATCTCCAGTGTTTTTTAAAAGAAATTAAGCAATAATTTTATTCTAAGTGAATGTTCCAGAGGGTAAATGACTTCTGCAGTGCAATAAATGGTACAGCAAATTGAGGAGTATGTTTTAAAAGTAGGAGCAATTTTCCTTCCATAACCTTCACTTGAAAGAACATTATTGCTATTTTATTAAATGGACTAAATGAAAAATAAATTAGAAGGCATTTTATGGGGTTTAAATATACTTAATATCACAGTAAGATATGTGGATTTAAATGGCAACTTTCTAAATTATACTGCATTGGCAGCATAGAATATACAGAACATTTCAAAGAAATAATCAAGCAACATGACAGGACATTCACTATTGTTTCCTAGAGGACCCATGAACAGTATCAAAGATCTATTCTGTCTCTGCTTATGCAACTTATTATTCAAAATTTCGCTTCATATAAATCCAAGATTTTGGCAGGTTATTGCTCCCCTGTTAAAAAAATTGCGGCAAATCTAATGTCTTCAGGACATACGGTCTGTACAACTGGGAGAAACTGTTAGACAAATCTTGCATGGCAATCTGATGCATTTCCCAACCAAGAGAAAGAACATACCACTGATGTGCCAAAAAAGTTGCTGAGCAAGGTTATTTTTTTAATACCAAGAGAGAGATTCAGTTCTCAGAAAATATGGAAAGAGTTTTTGATGTTACAAGATGTTACACAACATAGAACAAAATAATTAGGAAAACAGCTCTTACATTGAAGCTGAAATAACTTGTGATCTTTTTGCCAAGTTGCCTAGTGGGAATGTCAAAATTAAGGACTTCCTGTTTCATTACAAGAACAATGCCTGTCATGTTTACCTAACTTGTAGGTAACTAGAGTATTCATGTTTCCATTGATTTAGTTTATTTCCATAATGTACTTAATAAACTTATATAAAATGGCCAAAAAGTATAGGAGTCTCCACTAAATCTAACCCTAAAAGGAAGTTGTAGCCTTATAGAGGAAGAGACAAGCCACTGGAAAAAAAAACCCAAAAAACATTGCCACTGAATAGTATTATTTTTTATCAGCCTGTACTTGAGTCCCTGAGGATTTTCCAAGCTGTTACGTGGCTGTAAGTTGACGGTGGAACTGTTGCTGAGGTTGATAGCAAAGCTAAGAGCCCTCGGGTGAAGAACTGTGTGGCCAGGCACAGTTTGCCTTTAGCATGTGTGAATACAGAGTGCAGTGTCATGGCATTTTACTTTCTCATATAACACTCATTGCATTTTGTTACAAACCTACGCTGAAATGTATTCTGCTCCTTTTTATGTGCTGGCAGTTCGAGACTGCCCCTTTGATTCTGTTTTGTGTATCTTCTTTGCTGAAAGTTTTCATATGATGCTTCATGAAGTTGTATAAATATGAATATTTATTACTTGAGCAGCACACAATGAAAAGGCATATGCAGAACCATGTGCAGAAACACTCATTGCTGATTAAAAGTCTGTAACTCTGACTACTAGCATTTTTCCATGATGGTGCTACCAGTTTCTTTGTTGCTCCCATCGGGAAATTCAGCCTACTTTTGATGCAATCCCAATTTTGCAACAGGGTGCAGATCTTTACCCTTGGATGTAGATTGAAGGCCATGCTTTTTGACACACAGAATGTTTTCTCAGTATTTGAGTACCAAAGAAAAATGTTCACAGCTACGAAAGCAAATATTAAAAATACCAGTGCAACGTGCTTAGCCTAATTTTAAGGAAAAAGCATGGCTCCAATATTTCTCTTTCCTCTTTCCCCCATTATTGTAAATTCACTGGCCAACACATTCTCAAAAAAAACAAACAAAAAAAGTGCAACTCCTGCTGGGGTGTAGAGGAGGACAACCACTAAGAAGCCACTCTGGGAAGGTTTCTCTAGCCCTTTGCCACTTGGGTATTGCTCTTCATCACTGAAAACAAAAAGATATCAAACACAGGCTGAGCTGCATGACCTGAACTAGGACCCTTGGCTGGAAAAGTCAAATACACCTTTGGAGAGAGAGATGAGAGGAGAAAGTGACACAAACTTTATTAACACTTCTTTCAACCTAAAACCTCTTAAGATAACATGATATTCAAACAGGGTCTGACTGAATCTGACATGGATCTCTTCATAAATCACAGCCTTTTGAGCTAATACGCTCGCACAGATTTTCCTGTGGTACAAAAACGAGTAACATCAAGAATAATTTTGAGAATTCCTCAGACTCACAGTTCAGAAAAAGTGAATTACCAGTAATAGTTTCAAAGCTCAAGCTCACTCCTTTAAATCTACACTGGGCTAATTGAACCATTTTCCAATTTCTCTGATAGACCCTTCTTATAACTCTTCCTTGCAAACCAAAAATTGCTCCAAATCTTTCAGAGTTCAGACATGACCTGTGCTTCACAAACATATCTTAAACAGACTTTCAAGTCTGTCACAATGCTTTCCAAGCTAGGGATAAAAATCATACATATATCAGGAAAAAACTTAATTCTGTGGAACAGCTATATTTGTAAACTATAAGCATAAAGCTTTTTAAAGATATGTGCATTTTTTAAATTGATATTTATAGTTTAAGCAAATATTTGCTTTTTAAAACTGCAAGAGAGAAGTTTGGGAGTAAAACAAGAAGCCTTGAATATATATAGTTCTTTGTACATGAATGCAACAAGCTTTCCCCCATCCTGCAGAATCCCCATGGTCCGCTGTGCCAAGGGCAGCTTTCCCTAAACTGAGACAGAGTTTACAGTGGCAGATGTCTCATCCTTGCAGTCCAAGTTAATCTGTCATATTGAGTAAAGGATGCAGTCAGAGAGGAAAAAAGAAAAAAAAAAAAAAGTTGTTTCTAAAGTAGTTTTGTAATACACAAGTTGTTGGGTGTTGTTTTTTGCTTTTTTTCTTTGTTGGGGTTTTTTTTTTGTTTTGTTTTGTTTTCATTTGGGTGCCTTGCTTTTCTATGCACTGCCTTTTTCTCCAATAAATCTGTCTTCAGGATTAATTTTTGCCTATGATTCATAAAAGTTACTAGTTAAAAATTATGGCCAAACTGAGTGGCACTTGCAGAAAACTGGTATAATTTATTTATTGACACATGTAAAGCAATACTTTGAAACTATAAAGCTATCTTGAATCATGGTCATATTTTGTTATGCTGAACTTTGTCATTCTTCCCTTCTCCTCCTGCTTTTTAGTCCTAATTACTGCGTTTTCCTTTTAATGAGACTAAAAGACTAGATGGTACATTCTTAGGCAAAGGCAGCTAAGCACAGAACAGATAATGACAGCTCATTTCTGACTGGGGACCCTTGGTGCTATTGCAAACAAGCCCATAATTCACTACCAGCATAAAAGAAAGAAGGAAAAAAAAAAAAAAAAAGTAAAAAGAAAGAATGAACCCTGGCTCCTTCCAGATCAAAATGGTTACAGAAAACCTACAAGCTGTTGGAGTTATGTGAATAGCACAGCTGGTGTATTTCTTCAAACACAGAGAAATGTAGGTAAACAAATTGCATTTTTTTTTCACCATTTTGTGTTATTTCTGTTTCTAGAAGCCAAAAATGAATGTGCATTCCAATTCTAAATGGCAATAATTAAATATCCCACCATAAATGTTCTTGTCTATTGGCTCTTTGAATAGAACTGAAGAAATGCAGTACAAAACGCCTTCTTTATAAAATCTTCATCTGTAATGTATTATCCATGAAAATGGCAAAATTAAATTTTAAAAAGTTCTCCAGAAACTGGACCATGGTCTACCAGATATTTATTAAAGTAGTTTAGAGGCACAAATACAATAACAAATAAGGCTTTGTGCTACAATAATGGGCTGAGTAGCATCAAGGAGGTGAAAGTTTCAATGTCCAGTAGAGAGGAAATTGCTAGAAACAGATAATAAACAAGATGTTGTACAGACAAGTCATTTGCTTTGTCATTCAATAGTTACTTATTCTGAAAATAAAACTATATTAAAAGATCACTTATACTGCAGCTTGATTGATGATTTGTCACTTTTGCTACCCTTTTACTGAGCAGCAGACCAATAAATAGATAGTGACTTTGAGTGACAGTAAATCCAAAATTTCAAGTAAATTAGAGGAAAACAATCTGTACAGATAGGAGTCAAAACAAATACCAAAGTCTGATTTTCTTCCCTTCTCATACAAAATTGGGATGTAATTTAATATTGTAATGACAGCTTTGAACTAAACCATCTGGGTTTTGTTTTTTTTTCCCCTCCTTATTTTTCTTACTTTTCAATGTAGACTATTACACTCTCTTGTTCCTAGGAGTCAGCAGCAAAGACTAGATTTACTGAATGGTGACACTTTCCTAGGGAATAGTGTCTGAAGATGGAGATTTACAGGTCACAACACCTAGTCAGATGAACCTGAGCAACTCTCTGCAATGGTGTAGGTCAAAAAAAGGAGCTTGGATGTGTATAGGTGTATAAGCAAATACTGATTAGGCTCAAGAGAGTCCTGATACCTTCACACCTATCAATGATTTAAAGTGCTACTGGAATGCTGGGTCCTGCCTGGCTGTTCATATTTCAGAAAAATCGTTGAAGACTGAAGAAGATTCAAAATGCAACCTCAGACCCTGAGCCTAAAGAACCAGGAAAGCGTGCCATAAAAAGGAGCGGTAATCTGTTTCACTGATCTAAAGGAACATGAAGGAGTGACTCGATTACAGTCTTTAAGAACTACATGAAGCAGGAAAAATTTGATAATGGAGGAATCACAGATGAATGGCCAAAACCTGAAGTAAGATTAATACAGTCTAAAATTAGGGAGGGTGTTTTTAACACTGGAGGCAATGAACCACTGAAGCACCTTATCATGGGTTGACATCGGTTCTGCAGCATTAGAAATGTTAACATTAAGCTTAGTGCTTTCCAAAAAGCACAGTTCTATAGTTCAGTGATGGCTCGTTGAAGAAAGGTCTCTGGTTAAACGTCAATAACAACCCCTCACAACCTCCAACACTGAATCTGGAGAAATGATCTGGTGACACAGAGGGGAGAAACAACTGCAGTGAATGGGTCTCGATTAGGTGACAGTCTTGCACACTGAACTCTCATAGCAGAGCAGATGATAAGAAGGTAAGATAGTTCAGTTTCCAGCAGATAATATAAACAAATTGTTATAGCATCTACTTCTTAATTGTTTCATTTGAACGTATTTCAAATTCGGTGGCATCCCTGAATGGTTCCTATTCAGGAAAAAAAAAAAAAAAAAAAGTGGCTTAATTAAATTCTATGAACGAAAGAATTTGAATTGACAAAGGAGGCCAAAACCAAGATGTGTTGTCAAGGCAACATGGGCCAAGAATTGCCTTTGATATCTGTTAGACCTGACAGTTGATAATATTAGGCATCATTTGTACAGAATACTGATGCATCTAGCTGTAATTTTAATTTATAATGAGAGGCAAAAGCAATGCCTATAAGCGAAGATAAAATCTCATGTTTTAGAAATGTGATGTAATTTTTAGTTTGATTTTTACTTATGCCAATCAAGCAATACTGAATATAACCCCTGGATGTTGGTGTCGGATTCAACACAACACTGGTAAGGAAGTGTTATCTCTAAGGGCCCAATTTAATTTTTAGCAGTTTAGGGTTTGATAAATGTTGGAAGTTAAGCAAAAATGGAATTCCCTCCAGCTAACTCAGTCAGATAGTTTATTACCGCATTAATAACTCTATCTTTGTCACATAATTAGAAAGTAAAATGCAGAAAGGTATTTGAAAAACATACTTTCATGAGCAACCCAGTTTCTAAAAAAAGCAGAAGAAAAGGAAATACAATACAGAATAAGGAGGAGGGGTACTATTCTGATTTGTGACAAGCACTTGAACTAGCCAGAAATAAAATCAGAGACACTAAATATACAGAACTACAGCCATTTCAAGTGTAATTCTATAGGCTGGAAGACTAGATTTAATCCAGACCATTACAATCGGGGGTGGGTGGGGAAGTGTTTAGAGGAGAGTATGAATATTTGCATGAGAAACCTGGAGAATTCACTTACTATTTTCTTGATTCATGAGACATATCAGTAGTGCTGGACAGCAAATATTTCTGCTTTTATTAATTATTCATTGCTAAACGATCTAACTGGAATAAGCACAAACCTGGAGTTGTCAGAGAACTTTCGTCTCTCCCCCTTCCTCTTTACTTTAGAGGAAAAGCATGACTGACAAAGCAACTGATATTAATATCTGTCTAGCACTACCCTGTCCCACTTGGTTTGGAAAATAAGAAAAATCTTGTAGGAATTCAAGAACAGGTGAATAGAATAATCCCAATATTACTATACAGATTCATCTGTATCCAGGTGTTCTTGAACTTCCCTAAACTACAGCTGCTTCTTAAGAGACTACAGCTTAAAAATAGTTCTCTGAAACTTTTCTACTGAAGTTTGTTTTGTTACTCTATCCTCAGACAAGCAGAGACATTAGAAGTTCATTACAGTTGTGGAAATTGTAATTACAGATGATATTCAGAGAAACAGTTTTGAGTTTCCATACTACTTCATTAGAAAATGAAAAGTCACCAAATCCCTATTAAAAAAATAAATCAGACCCTGCCACATTTGTCATGCAGGTCTGCAACACATCTGTTGCAGTTGCCAAAGATCAGGTCCTCAGGTTTGGGGAAGGTGCATTCCTCCATGATCCCTGCATATTTTCCCAGCACCCTGTACTTCCCTACTCACTCAAAGAGTAAACTGTGGCATTCTAAACATAACTAACTTTACAACCAGTGGTGGATTTTACTTTGGCTGGCTGTCAGATGCCCGTCCAGCTGCTCTCCTCAACAGGACAGGAGGAGAAAATGAGATGAAAAAGGGTCAAGATAAAGACAGGGAGCTCATTTACCGGTTACCATCATAGGTAAAAAAGATTTTACTTGGGAAAGATTTATTTAATTTATTGCTAATTAAGCAATAATAAGGAGAAGGTGGTTATTGGGAGGGATCAACATGGATTCACCAAGGGGAAATCATGCCTGACCAATCTGATAGCCTTCTATTATGGCATGACCAGCTAGGTGGATGAAGGGAGAGCAGTGGATGTTGTATACCTTGACTTCAGCAAGGCTTTTGATACTGTCTCTCATAACATCCTTGT
>VXBL01006682.1:425760-509122 GCA_013400195.1 Aramus guarauna | reverse complement strand
TCCTTCTCTGGAGATATTCAAAATCCACCTGGAAGCAATCCTGTGCAGCATGCTCTAAGTGATCCTTCTCTAGCAGGGGGGTTAGACTAGATGATCTCTAGAGGTTCCTTCCAGCCACTATCAATCTGTTAATCTGTAATTAAAAACAGACTAGGAAGGTGAAAAACAAAGACAAAACAAACCTACAAGACACCTATACCCAATACACCACCTGAAGGCAAAACACCAGAGAAAGCACAGTCTCTGCATGTCAGACATAGTCATAGGTCCATGATTGTTAGTGACTGTCCAAATGTCACATCCAAAGTGTTCCATCTCAGCCAAATGACAAAATCCAGAATCTATTTTCTGTAATTGCAATGAACTAGGTCTTCAGCATTTGTAAAATGGTTTCATATATCTGCATTGCAAACAATAAACAGCAAAATACAGTTTCTACTAGTGAGAAGACAAAGCCCTGGAAACTGGAGTCTCCTGAATTTGCAAAAAAGAAAATGTTACATCCTGTTGGTTGAGTATTTGGTAACAGTGCTAACCAGTACCAAAGTAGTGAGCAGAAAGCTATGTTCATACAGTCCAAGGCTTGATGCCTAAGTATTTCTACATGAAAAAGTTCCATATAGGGTTGAGTTTTGGGAACAAACAAAGAAAAATACATAAAATATGGACAACAGCCTTGCATATACAGTACTGTGTGAAAAAAATGTATGGAAAACTAGACTGCATTATGGAACGTAAAAAAGATGCAACTATTAGATAAGAAAAAGCAACATATGAAAGTGAACTTGAGGGAGATTATTCATTTCCATGAAGTAAATTGAACCTCTCGAAATTTATACATTTCTAATTAAAAGTCCAGAGGAAAGAATCAGTTACATTTCTAGCCTGACCATTAGTAGTTCTCTGTGCTTTTCTTATTGGATCTGATTGCCAGTGCTATCCATGTAAGAAGCTTCATTATTTTGTTGTTTTAATAAAGTAGTGTGAAGATGAATGGCCCTTCGCATGCTACTGAAAGAAGATTAAATGATCAAAATAAACTTGCAGTTGAAAGTTAAGTATGTAAACTTATAACAGACTAAATTAAGGATTATCACAATACATGAAAGAAAATTACTTTCATGAACTATGCTTTTCTTAAAGCCAGGCACCATCCTAAAATTACATTTAATTAACTGAAAATGAGCACAGCTATCTACAGTATCACTAACACTCCACTTTCATAATTGTGTTTTATGAGAGAGAAAATAAGGAAAAATGAAAACAGAACTGTCTATACCAGACCAAAGATCCACTTGGTACATTCATGTCTTCGGAACAACATCAGTCTGCTTAGCCCATATTTGGTACACCTGTATGTCCTAAGACCTCACTTTCAACTACAAAATGCATACACTGAGATTTTAAAATTGATCCCTAAAGAATTTACAGCTGATTTTCTGATCCTTCTTTCTTCATATAGCTATGAAGTACACTCGCATATTTTTGCAGATGATGTTTTAGATAGAGAAAGGTTGTTTGGTACTTCTATCTAATAGACAGTAAGTTTTGCTGTCTTGGAAATTCATGGCAGACAAACTCAGAAGAGAAAAGAATTAATGGAAATTAAGTATGTAATAAAAACACATACTTTGGTTTTTTTTATTTTAGGTTTGGTTGTTTGTTTGTTTGTTTTTTTACAGGCTACATAGGCAAGTATTCGAAAACAGATTAGCCAGCTTCATGGAAGCCCACCCAGCCTGTAAAGCACAAAGAATCAACTGTAGCAAGAAGGTGAGATGATAAACAAAATAAGTACTTGTCTATTCTTTTCATAAAGATCTGCCACTACCACTGCCAGCAAAAGACTCCACGGGACAGTCATGTTGTTGTATTTAATGAATTCCCTAAATTGTTTTGGTTTCTTTTAGCATTGTTGAATTGTGTTTGAACCCTCAAATGTCAGCTCTGAAACCTCATAATACACTTAAGACTGCCAAGAAAAACTACAGTCATAGAAAAGCATAGCTCTGGTGTGAAGATAAAGTTAGGCAAAATACAGCAGAAGGAAGAGAAAATAATTTTATCTTTTATCAAGAATATAGAGGGAAGACATCTTCCTTAAAAATCATTCTTTGCTAGTCACATGTGAGTGCTTGAGCATTAAATGACCAACTCTTCTTCAGTTTAAGAACTATGAGAAGAGAAAACCCATCATATACCTAGCCCAAACTTCTACTGCCTCCAGCTGTGACCGTGAATTACAATTGCAGGTCTTTCCTGCAAGTAGAAAAGAACAAGTCATATTTCATATTCTTTTACAGAGTATAATACTTAATGTGTGTAGAGAAAAAAAAAAGAGGTCATCTCTCAGTCTCTTATGCCTCATCTAAAATTTTACCTTTGCACTGGTTTTTTTCATAAAATACATTTTTGTTACCTGCATTGACCTGATCACCGCTCACGTATAGCCTTGCTTTTCTACTTGTTAATAAAACAGGTGGTTATATTAGCCAAAATCATGCATAGTATTTCAAGTCTGAGCTTAACAAGATCATGTATCATAATACTAAATACATTTCCACTTTATTGATATTTTTTCTTTCGTATCCACTGCACTATACTTTTCACTGTAACTCTGATTATTCTTTTTATTCCTCAGGGTGTTTTAAGTAAAAGTAACTAAGGACAAATCCAGTTCTAATGAAATGAAGGAAAGCTTTCCCATTGACCTTACTATTACCATGAACTGGCTGTTAGTGAATAAAAGCTGTGTACCTTTTTATCCTCTGCATATTATTCAGTCTTCACAGCACATTCAACACTTCTAGACTTTGGCTGATTTTCTAAAGTATTTACATTCTCCTGCAAACATGCAATGTCTTGCTGTGATGACCACCATCTGTTTAATTTTTAATTTGCCATTTACTATATAACGTACATGTATATTGTATAAGATATAACAGTGCATTGGGGGTGCACATTAAGGAGAAAGCTGTTATTTGCTTTGTTCTGCTGCTGCACATGGGGTCATGATGAAGCTTCTGGGGACAGAAAGTATTTCCTTGGGGCTGACATGCAAGGTGGAAGGAGAGGTGGAAGGAGGAGGACTGGGAATGAAGCTTAGCAAAGGGACATGAGTCTGGACAGCAGAAATGGCTGACAGAAGTGAGCGGCAGACACACAGTCGGGCCTCGGAGGTGACTGATAAAAGCCTTTATCTGGAGACCCAAAGGAGACATAAACATTGCTCTCTAGCCACAGAATGGGTGGGGTGATACCAAGCCAGGAAGAAAGGCTGTAGTGGTACAGGGAAGGAATGTGAAGATTGCATGTGGAGAGAAGTCAGAGTAAAATTTGTAAACTTTTAATATCAGTTTCAGTTCACAGGGCTATTTGGGGGTTTTTTGGATTATTTTTTTTCTGCTTTAAAATATTAATTGCTATAATTTATACTCAAGGTGAGCCCAGCTTTTGGATTTAAAGCTATTTTTTGGGACACTTGCTATAGAGAGGAGTCTAGGCAAATCCACCTAGAAGATGTAGGTGACTCAGTCTCATCACACCTACAGAATGCCAAATATTTATAAAACTTTTCTATCACACAAAATATGAACGCATGGGCTCTCATCTGACGACTGAGAAGCTTTATTACCCACATGCAAGCTTGCACTTCTGCTTGTACCCTCTCTCCCATGGGTACTGCAACTCTGCCAGGAAGCCTCCTAAATTCATGATTCTTGCACATAGGAACTGCAGTCATGTTTTCAAAATTTATTATCTACACTCATTGGAGAGCTAGCTTTCTAAAAATGAGTTTGTGTACAGTAAGTTTTAATTTTCAAGACACTTGTCCTATTCTGCTCAGTGCTGGTCTCCTTGATGACTTATTGTTATTAGGTAGAACTCCCTGGATCTTTCCTGCAGGTAACGCCTGCTCCCTTTCAATTTCAGCAGTAGTACCGTCTTATTTTGCATAATTAAAAAACTGTTCTAGTTTATCAAGCACTTTGATGAAATTCACATTTATATGCACATATCGCAAGGTGTTCTCTAGAACTCTATCTGTTCTTCAAGAAATTCAGTCTGAAACACTACCCCCTTCATACTTGGTAAATATTCTTCGCTATTCAGTAAATATAGCAATACACAAAATACATTAAATAGTTGTTTAGTAAGTACAGTTGAGTTTTCCCTGATAAATAACTCAAGTGGTTTTCAATAAAAGGAGAAGAGAGGTACATACAAGTGTGGGACTACCCTACATGTAATCTATTTTATAACCTCTTGGAAAGATTAGCGTGTTATCTAAATGCTGCCCAAATCCATTCATTTTCCAGGCAGATCCATGGCAGTTTTTGAGGAATCTTTGGCCTTTTTGCTTTTCCCTGCCTTCCAGGAGGCTTGTTATGCTTACAGAGTTCCTGCACCAAAACTTTCAACAATTAAGGCTATTTACTGTCATTTAAAAGGTCTCATGGAAGCTTCTCTGTTAGTTTCCTGCAGAAATAAATGAACTTTTATTTCTTCCAGGTTTCATAAAAAGCATCCAAGGATTTGGAGCACAGTTTTCTCAGTGGTTCAAAAGTTGGAGATATAGTAACTAACATTTTGAGGTTCTGCCTAATCAAAGACTAAGAAAATTTGGATGAAACATGAATCAGATACAAAATTTTAAACAGCACACAGACTATAAAACCTGTTCAGGACAGCTAATCCTTCAAGGGAAACTGTCTGAGTAGACCAGAGATGCTGCCTTACTTTCACATTCAGCCTCTGACACAGTAGGTTATGCACTACAACACCAAAACCCAGTCCAGATACCCACTGCCTGCCTAATCTTCTTTCAGTCAGTGTGCTAAGGAGTTGGAAATATCTGCCTAGGAAGCAATAAAATGCAGGCATCAGTCTGTGAAAAGAATAGGTAAGGAAAACATCTTGGCAGTAGTGACTAGTCACTGTATTTAGTTTATAAGAAAACCTGAGGAAAACCATTACAAGAACAAAGAGATTCCTGCAGGCTCTAGACTGAGATGTCAAGATGGAACTGCTCCTCTATATTTTCTGCCAACTAAATACTCCCAAATGGTAAGTTTGTTTGCACATACAGCTTTTACAGAAGGAATTGATGAAAACCCTTATAATTCAAATATTAATCTAATCGAAAATTCCATTAACAAAGAATATTGGAGTGGTGGTGTATTACACATTAATCAGAATTCATTACAACTCTCTCCGGTGGTGTTAATGATTCATTGCTCTTTCAGTAGAAAACTGAGTGATATCTCTAGCAGCTTATAGTAGTTGTCTAAGAAAAAATGTTTTAGCACTAGCTCATAGTATCAAAATGCTAGCAACATATTCCATCTTACTGAAGAATAAGCATGTTCATAGCACATATCACTGTGGCCCCACACAGAAAGAAAGCAGGTGCTTTAATCACTGAACTCTCGCAAAAATTAAGAACTCAATGCCCTCAGTAGTCTCAACACAGCAACAAAACTCATAATCAGAATTGAAATCAGCTAAAAGAATGCGGGCAGCAGGAAAGCAGGTACGTGCAAGTTCAGTTTTTGAATTCCAGCGTTTAGTGTTTGCTTAAATTCTGGAGAAAAGTAACACTGACCACGTGTGTTTTACATCTGAGGGTTGAGGGGTTTTCGTACTTTTTCCTCTGAGGTAATTCACATTTGACTGTAGTGGCATGCCTTTTAATAATTGAAGGCATTTAACCTGAGCTGAAACCCAAACAATTTTCTGCAATTTAATTTACAGCTCTTCAAGGTGTAAGTTTGTTGCACAAGAATAAGCAAGAGATCCACTGTGGCTTGCCATGATTTTGCCATTTGTTTTTTTTTCTTTTTTATTTTTCTACTTCAGAAAGTGTCAACTATGCAGTAAAACTAGATAATATTTTGTGGCAGATTACAGAGTCTGTGGTATGTACAGGTACTGTTTCAGAGTTGTGGTGACAGTGACATGAATAAAGGCAATTTGATCTTTCCCGGAATGTATTACAGCAGAAATGGGATGATAACATGAATCAACACTATATTCCATTTTCAACAACAAGAATATAGACAACTATATGTTACCTTTCCTTTTTCCTTATCTATCCACAAATATTTATACTTCTAAATGCTACCTTCTGGTACATGCAAAAATATTAATTAAATAGCACATCAAAGATAAGAAAATGCACATTCTGTAGGCTTTACCTAAGGGCAATACAAAACCCAGGGAAGCACCTAAATTACTGTTCTACAAAAGACATAACTGGATACCTGTTTTCATCTTCCATCAACATACATTTGCCAGTTGCATGGAATGATATGGAAAATACATTTTTTTATAGGACATAGTCTGCAGCTACCATATCAAAGTCGAGGCAGTGCTGAAAATGTCACTGAATGAGAAAAGGCTAAATTTTATGTTCAGATGATATGTAACATGCAGCATGTCCTGTCATGTGTAATTCTGTTTTCCTCTCTGAAACACAGTCCTTATTGTGGCATCAATCAATATACATGCTGAGGAATGAGGGAATGCTAATGAGGCCTAGCAGAACAACAGACTTAGATGGCCTGGTACGTCTTTCCCAACTCTGAATTCTCCAGATCTTTGAACCATTCCACTGTACTTCGACTTATACGTCAATAAGAGAAGAAAGAACATAGGATATCTTAAGCAAACTGAGTTTAACCTTAAGCAAAGAAGCAGCTGAAAATAACCTACATCCATCTTAGATTTAAGAGATGGAATCATACCCAATTCATTTTAATTAAGTTACTCCGTTAGCACTGATTTTCTTTGACACTGCAGTGTATGACCTCCTCTACACTACAAGTTAGCATCAAGGCAGAACTTCCATCATAACAAAATACCTCACTTAAACTTCATTACGTTGTTGCACTAATGGAGTGGAAAGGAGAAAGAGAGCATCTTACACTTCTTTTGCCAATATCTCTGCCCTAGGAGAGGTATTCTGCTAGTTCACAAGCTTATATACACACTAGAAAGTTGCTGTTGTCTCCTACAATAACTTCAGCATAAACTTCTGTCTTCTGCATCACTTATTTCTATCATCATGTGGCAAGAGGAGGCATAAGTTAGTACGTCAATTTTTTCTTCCATTTCAGCTGCTTTATTCTAACCCACTCATAGCAATTCTGATTCCCCTGCCATCCCATGCGTCTCTCCTTCCTGCTCCAAACCTCCTCCCGCCTTTGTCTGGAGTTAAAATTTAAAAGTATTTTGAAGTTAGAATTTAAAAGAATACAAATATACCCCCCTTCTGTCGTCATCACGCAACATGTCCCCTGAGCAGAAGACAGTAGGCTTCACATTATGCCCTACAGGCAAAAGAAACATTCACTTGCAGGAGAAAAAGCACATTTTTACCTTGAATTTCTATATCCAGTTTAGTGGCACCTGAGATGATAACCAAGAGGAATTTAGAGAAAAGACATTGGTCTCCTTTTTCTTTAAAATATATTTACTCAGAGCATTGGCAGCTAATCCAAGTGCTAAAAGGGTCCATAGATTTTAACAAGATCTCCTGGATGGAGACAGTGCTTCCTGAAACCTAGTAACTAATGTAACATTTTATAGCTTAATCTAAAGGTAGCTGAAGTCTATCATGAGAGATTGTTTTAGACTAGTGTGGACATCAAGAGATAATTTCATTAGATCATTTGAATACTAGACTTTAAGTAGCAAAGACTGCAGTTCTGAAGAGACAATATACTTAAAAACAGTATCCAAAAGTTTAATTATAGGCAGAACTTTAATATTAAAGTCTTAGAGACTCTCTAAAGCCATTTCTCCTAAGAAATGAGCCCAAACCTCTTGAATTAGCAGAGGTGTCAAATCTGCTTTCAGTAGAAACTCTCCCCAGATCATTTTATTAAATCATTTGATCACTGGCTATTAAATAAAAAAGGAAACAATTTTGCAGGAGAACAGAGAGGGAAAAATAGCTATAATTAAGTATAGCAATTTAAATTTGCATTCTTCACACATCATTACTGTCATTAGAAACATACTAACGTGCTAGCAAAGTGGCATGCTAGAACTAGTGAACAAGGAAAAGAGGGTACATAGTTTGAAGAAGTTCAGCAAAGTTCATTTATCCCCACAAATAACTGAATTTCTTGCTCAACTTTATATGTGGAAATAGTGAAAACAAAAATGTTAATCTAAGTGGTACCTTTCTGTACATCTCCATAACTATTTAGTCTGGGATTATGAAAAAGGTGGAAAAAAAAATGTTTTAGGATTTTGATTCATCTTCTGCTCGATACAAATTGTGTTCTACTCTCCTTTTTAAGAACTTGATCTAATTTCAAATAATTCATATTATTTGTACATACATTAACAAACTGAAATGGAATTCATACATTTGTGGCATGACCTTGTCTTTCATTATACAACTGTGGGTCTCAGAGGGCAGTGATAAAGCACCAATATGTCTGCTACATTTTCAGTAATAAAAACTGGAGAGAGATGAGGGAGAAGAAAAGACGACTTCAGCTATATGTATGCACGGAAAAGAAAGGTGACTATCATGCAGAGAAAAGATTACAAATTTGCTAAAATGAATAAATTACACATACACAAAAATGCATTCAATTACATTTTTCCTTACGTGAATCTTAAAAAGCATGCAGAAACTGCATTGTTCAAGTCTTTAACACAGAGTTTGCCAGACTGGCTCAGGCGGTTGGTCTGTCAAACCAGTAAGCCAGTGACAGAGGCTTCAGGGAGCTCGATCATGCAGCATCTACCCAACTGCTTTGGACAATTGTTTTCTTCTAGTATTTATTATTATGCATCCTGAAAGATAGGTTTTGCTTCTTTTTCTGTGGTATGCAGAACTAAATGTTATTGAACATAAAAAGAAATCCTTGTATTTCAGGCTGATTCTGTTTTGCCTGTCTCCATTGCTGCAATGCACAGGAGGACAAAGGAGACTGCACTAAATGGATGATGACAACTTCTGTCTTCAGAAGAGAGCAAAAACTCCATAACACATCCTATTGTACACCATTATACTGTTATAGAAAGTGCCTTCATACGTGTGGAGGCTATTAATTCTTTCAAGTATGAAGACTGAAAGTCCAAGGCAGTTTTAAGAGTCAATAGTGCTGTAGATTTTCCCTATGCATATGTAAGGAAAACCTCTTAACTTCCTATTCCAAGAAGTACAGATGGGATACCAACTGAATTAATGTACATGATTCCCTGTGTCAGAAACATTTCATGGGACTGCAGTCACATCCAGAGGTTAGTAATTCTCATCATAATGTGGAAAGTTTCTTAAATGATTTTTTAAAAGCTAAGTAAGAGCTAATAAATATTTTTTTTTATAAGTTTGGACTGCTCTTCACTGCCAGGAGGAAGACCTCTGCTGAGCATCCTAGCCATGGAGTGCTGAAGCTGTGACTCCCAAAACCACTCTGAGCATGAAGTTTCACAAGAGAGGTGATCCAACAAGCTGCTGTTTATGAAACTAAGTAGTTATCAAATCCTAGTCTCCTGGCCTCCTACTCACAGCCGTATTTCCACTGAATAGGAGAGTTGCTTCTTTTTGACTGGGTTTGTTTTCCCCTAGGTTGGTAAATGGAGTTGACTTGCCAAGGGAATAAGTGACCAGCTGAGATCATTTAAGGGGAGAGGAAAAGCACGTGGCCAGGAGTGCCTTCTTAGGCATTGGAAGAGGACAAAAAACTCCAACAGCAAGCAATCAATAAAAGCATTCTGCTCTGTTTGAAATATTTCAAAATCCTTACTTATGAGCCAATAAACAATTACTACGATTAAAGAACCCGCCTTGAGTCCTGGCATAACTTTTTTCTGTGGGGAGTTTACTCATCTGCTTAAAGTCCAATGATGAAACTTCCCATCAGCAAAAGGTCTGAGAGGATGCCATTAGAGCATTGGAGTGCAACACAGATTCAATTTCACAGCCACTGGCCTAAGGCATAGGGCTGTAATCTCATCTTTGCAATTTTTTCACATTTTTCATCTTTCAAAGACTTCCTGGTGTGTGCCACCATCACACCTAAGCAAGACAATGCAAACACCTGGATAGTCTATGAAGTCATTTCCTTTCCAGTCCTAGTCTGCTTTACATTCAACAGACAAAAAGGGACATACTTGCAATGACTTGGTCTTATTTAGTTATCTCTCACATTTAGTTCATAGTTTGCTGAGACAGACAGATGACAGGCAAGAGACAGATATTTTAGTGCCTCTCACCGCAGCATCTAATCATGGATCTAAATAGTGTTTTGGGCAGAAAAATGAAATGAAGGTTGTGATGTGAGAAGGATGAGATTGAAACTTCTTGACCTCTGATCTTTTAAGCTGAAGAGTGATGCGTCCTCTAAATTTCAAGCCAAGGAACATAAAAGGAAAAAATGTGTGCTGCCACCGTGGTCTAATCACGCATAGTTAGGTGTTCCTAGCTATCAGCACTTTAGCATACTTGACTAGTGATGTATGAAGTAGGCCACCCCTGGAAATTGGTTTTCTTGCCCTGTGTCCGGCACCAGTGTAACCAGAGGCCATAAATACTTAGGCTGTTCAATATCCTCTTACTTTTATTTTTTTAGAATGATTTATTCACGTAACCAGGTTAAAATTGCAGCAGTAATTCAGATTGGGGATTGAAAAGCTGTCTGGCTTCAAGGCACTTGGGAGTTATTACCCATTTAGACTAGAGGCAGAACAAGCCCTGTAACCTGCGTTGCTGACATTTGTCCAAAAAGGTTTCAGTACTACTGTGTTAATCGAGTGGCCTTGATTTGGGAAGGGGACAGAGCACAGATTTACTCCTTTCTTTCACCATAATCTCAATTCCTACTTCCATCCTTGTAAAATCTGTCACCAGAAAAAATTAGTGATACTGAAATGAAACATGCCTGTTGATTCTGTTACCCAAATTGTTTTAAGAATTGTGGTTCACTGAAATTAGCCATTAGCTACACAGTACAGCAAAATAAAGTTCTAAGATAACAATCTGGTTTACTGAATGCTAGCTATTGGCCTCAAGTTGCCCCTAGAAGAAACAAAAAATATTGCAATAAAAAGGAGGTGCCTGCTTCAATCTTTCATAAAAACAGCCCATCTTAATTTTCAGGCATAGCACATCTAAAAAGCATTTGCTCTGAAATTTTCATAATTTTCAGACTATATTCTAAAAAGTGACTTGCCTATCTCCCGGACACAATCCTGTCACCACAAAGTCAATTTTGAAAGCAGAATTACTCACGCAATTCATGGCAACATAATGGCATAATATCTGGATTATATCCCTCCCCCCATTTCAACTATGGATTTAGTGTGCTTTCCATAAGGCCACCTGGAAAGTGAATAAAAATATATGTTCTTTTCTAAACAGCAAGACAGTTTTGGTTCTTCACATCTGCAAAATAATAACATTATCTGAGTTGAGACAACAGTCCCAGGAATAGCATATTTAAGGGAGCTGGAAAATCAAAGGACTTTCAAGTTTATTATCTACTATTAACTGCTTTCACTCCTGCTTTAAAATTGGATGAACAGCCTATCCCTTTGCCGCCAGTGGTAACACAGTAGCATCTCAGATGTAGTGCAATTATTTTGTAAGTATGGGCCTATCAGTTCTGTTCATGGTTCTTGTTCTCATCTCAACATGGGTCCCATATGCGATTAAACACTTTCCTAAGCAACATATTAATGTAAGTGTGAAAAAATGCAAAAAACAGTGAAGGAGGTTAACTCATCTAGGAGCAAAAGCCGACTTGACACTCCAAAGTACTCTGAGATCCCCTTTGCACCTGTTTGCTTGGATACTGGGGTAGCCATCCTTGCAAGCACTTCACATCTGTATAATTTCTCCTTTTGTCACCACTTCCATATTGCTGACAGATGTATTTAGGATTTGCCCGAAAAGCAGATCATTTTTCAACTGTACACCATAGAGTACACACAAATCATGCAGAACAGGAAAGAACAGGGGCATAATCTGTTTTATTTTGTAGAAATATTACTTCTACCTCAGTTTACCTCCTCAATGCTGAGCTGGATAACTGCAAAAATTGCAATAGAGAAGGGGAAAGACGTTTCCGTCCCAAAATTATTTCTTAATGACCTGACCTGAGATAGGAAATTTGTGCCAAGCTCTGAATCTGGTGACTGATACCTCCTTAATGTTAGCACAATTAATGTAAAGACATCTGGGAGAATTTTCTCTGCCTACTCATAGCTTACTTCGCATCGTATCTTAAGCCATAATTGCCAAGCTTATCTACAGGTATCCTAATGCTACCCTCTGCTTGAAGTGCAGGTGTGTAGGTCTTTCCAAAGGTTGCATTTTTCTCCCTTCCCTCCTTTTCTCTCTTTCTCCCATCTCATCAAAGAAGCTATTTTAAGTCTTTTTAATCACACATTGGTCAAAGGCCTTCATGGTGGCATGCAGGAACTAGGAAGCTGAACCTCTGAGATTTGTCTACAATGTAACAGTTAGCTTTAAAATAACAAATCTAAATAACTGCAATGGCACACAGCTCAGTGAGCAACACTAATTGGGTACCAGGCAGCTCTCAGAGGTTCTGCTGTGCTTCATCCTCATGCAGTCTTCAGTATCATCAGGCTCCGTGCATAGTTGGGTAATAGACTTTCACTGGGGGGAAAAAGGGGGAAAAAAATGCAACAGCTCCTGTCACCTGAAGGGTGCAAACGGTACAGAGTGACAGGATGTAAAGCAGCTTGCTGTGCCAAAGCAATGGGATAAATCCTGCACTCTGGAAAGGGCACATGTGAGTGCACAAAACTGCAATATGGGCAAAGCACTAAGAGAAACATAGGGTGCACCAGAGCTACATCATACCCTGTCCGAAAACCTGGGCAAACTTCACCCTACCTACAAATGCAAAAATACCAACTCACACTTGACCACCTGCTCCTCATGCCAGAGGTCGCAAATATTAACATTATTTACAAGTCTTCTGCAAACATATAAGTATTTGTGCTAGACTTAATGAGCGATTCAATTCATGTTGTGAGGAACACTTGGCTGGCCAGTGTGAGAGAAGCCAGAAAGTCTGTGTATGTGGAGATAAATGGAATATTAAACACTGCAGTAAACCACAAACATTTCCAATGATTTGGAAAGTGTTTTCAATCACTAGAATATATAATCAGTTTTTAAAAACAAACAAGAAAAAACCTAAAAAAACCCCAACCCACCACCAATCTCACCAACTGGAAGGAATGCTTGAAGTGTTTTCACTACAGGTGATTGTGATTGCCCAGTTTGATTTTGCAAGAAAATAAAGGTACTGAAGGATTTTTAAGTGTTCAGCACAAGGATGCCTAAAGAACCCTGAACTAATGTTGATTACTTCTGTCAGCATCCAAATTCAAAACTTCTTAGCTCCTCCAAAGTTGAACCTTTCTGTCCTTTACAGTTTTAGTCACGGACAGAGTATCCAGCACCTCTGGACATGTCATTATGCTATAGACTGTCATTATGCTATAGAAAAAACATATCCGTGACAAGTGCACATTTATAGGGTAATAGTGTCTTCCTTCTTCACTTATAAACTAAGGTACTTCATTGCATGGTGCTGGGAGGAAAAGCCTGCTAGAAATTTACTTCTCAGTACTAGATGCACAATACATACAGCTACAGGAGCTAGAAATTAAAAAAGAAAGAAATGGTCAGTGCCAGTTGCCTTCTGATCTGAAAACCTAGAACTGAGATTTCCACCCATCTTACACTTGATGAGGATGACTGGACAGCTGCTTATGACAGTGCAGATCAGAAATCTTCTTCAAGGTAGAATGAATATAAAATCCAAGATAAATATATTTTATTTGCATATATATAGCATGTATATGTTATTACAGCAGCCTCTAATTTCTTCTTGCATCTTTCTAATGATAGAAACATATTCTTATTCCTACCTAATAGATAGGATAAATAAATAAGGCACTTTACTAATTTATTTGTTAGCAAAAGGATCCTGTCTTTGGTGCTTTGTTGGCTGCAAACTAATCTAAAATTTATGTGTAGACTGCTAAATGAGATAGCTAATGAGAATCTATGACACACAGTATACAAAGGCAGTGCTTTACCTCGCTGGCTCTCAAACCAGGCTGCTTTTTTCCTTTTGAAGAAACTGGGGGGTTTTTTTTGGTTGGGTTTTTTGGGGTTTTTTTTTGTTTGTTTGTTTGGGTGGGGTTTTTTTGTTGTTGTTTTGGGGTTTTTTTGTTTGTTTTTTTTTTGTTTTTGTTTTTTTTGAATGAGGAAGAAGGAAGTAAAATCACCACATAACTAGATTTAATGAGCCTTTGCTTTTCCCATTCAGCAATTTCTTTTACTGTGAATAACTTGGTTAGCAATACATCTTACAGTCTACGCGATATTTGTGCTGTTCTAAATCAAACATTTTGGATGCAATACCTTTCTTATTTTCCCAGCCTAAACAACTCGGTCAATAAGAGATATAAAAAACCTAAGGGGTATGAACACCAAAAGGGAAAAAGAAAATGTGAAATTGTCCACTTTTTATATGGTACATATAAACTATATCTTCTCGATTCATCAGTATATCACATTAAAAAGTTTCTACTTAATATACAGTAGATATAACCATAACCATCTCATAAGCTAGCTATATCACTGATTTTCAAAGGCCTAACTCTCATTCAATATCCTCAAAGTATATTAACAGAAATTAGAGACCTAAATACTTTACCAGATATGAGCCTTTATCATTATGCTCAGCAAATATCTAACACTCATTTATTTTAGTACAATAGATATATTCTACAGTACAACAAAGTTATCTGAATCATGATGCAGATTTTAAACATTTTACTTAGCATGGCTGAGAGCTGTTAAGGTTTCTTCTGTTTGTAACGATAAAGAAATATTTTTCCTTTATAATTTATATTTTTTAAGGAAAATGGGCAAGAAAGAAACAATACTAATGAGCAGCAAAGATGATGTAAAAAATATTAACATTTAAAAGTACTCTCTTGAAAATTTCACTTTCTGCATTACATCCCAAAGGACAGAGACTAATACTAATTGAGACCAGTATTACTGTAGTAATTCCAGGAATAAATTACATGGCCCTGGTTCAAAAATAAGAGAAACTCACTGACTAATATACACCATAAGGATTAGATACACTCTCAAAAAAAGAGAATCTTTTAATTTCAGGCCTCATATCTATGGTATGGGGTCACGCCTATCTCTGCCAAATGCTGTGTTCATTCCTGTTGTCATTTTTATATATCATTTCTGTTTTGCTTTTGCTCTAACTGAACTTAATAAGTTTATTGAATGTATTACCAAAGGTAAACTAAATTTGCTGAATTATTTTGACCTAGCCATTGGGTGCAGCAGTGCTCATCTTGTCTTTCTCAGGCCCTATCAGTGTTCATAACAATATCATTGCTCTCCTTTTGGAAGTCACAGACAGAAATGGCATCAGATAAAAATTAAATCCTACTTGGCAGATATACCAGACGTTTTTCCACTGGATTTGCTGCTCATCTTTGATATTTCCACCTTGGCTGACAGAGGCTTATTTTCTCTTAATTAACACCTGTGTATGGTCCTTCACAAATTACGCCAACTGGATTGAAAAATACTGTCATTTTAATCTAGTAATGTTTTCTGTCCAGATTTTGCAAATAATTAATTTTGAAAGGTTTCAGAGAAGCACTGATTTCTTTTTTATGTGATATGCCTCGGCGATCTCATGTAAATAATTCCCTTGTTTTATTATGTGGAGGTGCATATAGATAATGCAAGTCAGTGGACAATCACAGCCATACATATGGTAACGTTAAGGGTATAAATGGCTAAATAAGCCATAGACATCCTATTTCTTTTCAGTCATAGAGTAAACATTGAATATATTAAATGGCATTTATAAGATTTTTTGGTTGGGGTTTGGGCTCAGCTATACAAATCTGAACTTCCAAACTTGCATACTGCTCAAAGAAACAAAATCTTTTATCTTGAATAGGTCCACCTTTAGCTGGGGTGCAGATAATGCAGATATTTATCATACACTTGGTTAGAAGTTATATAATGAAAAATTCACGCATTGGTATGAAAGGTCCATATGGAATGACAGTAAATTTTGATTTGTAAATCAGAAAGTATCCAAGCTGGTGGAAAGGACTATGAAGAAATAGCAACTGTTGCACTGGCCTGTGGGAAAAGAGGAAAACACTAAAAAAAAAATAATAATCTTATGACAAGCTTCCAAGAAAGAAACAGTATTGGTTTAATGAGAAGCCAACATTGGACATAATAGGGAATTCTCTCATTAGTTTCATTTGTATTAAGTCCAGATTCACATACTTGCATTAAAAAAAATGGTGATTTGACTAAAGTCTATTGATAGATTAGGTCACTGTATAATTCAAGAGGAAAAGAAGCTTTTATTATTAACATCACCATATTCAGCAATTACCAACAGTTTGTAAAACGTAAGGAACTATTTCTACTGACATCATTTTACTTTCTCTGTCTCAAGGAAATTGCATTCAAGTGATTTCATCAAGATCACACAAGGAATGGAGGTGGACTGCATCCTCCCTGTTTTGCCTCTATCCGAAGTTAAACAGGCAAGGTAAAACAGAAAGCAGTCCATAATGAACACTGACTTTGTGCGTGTGTGTAATTTTGTACTTGTAAAACATTAAACTGAATGCAAAATTCTACTACAATACTTTTACAGCCAAATTTTGCAATGCGCTGCATTCCAGTCTGTACTTTCTTGAATCTGATGGACCTCTGTTTGGAAATAAGGATAATTTCCTAACATTGAGGCTGGATATAGAACTTATCAAACAAAAGATGAGAAGGAAGCAAACACTGTTTCTTCTTTGCATTTTTTCACATAGGTCAATAAATCATAACCAAAATTTACACCTGTTCTCTCTCTCTCTCTGGGGGGGGGGGGGGGGGGGAGGAATCTAACAAACCCTAAACTTACTCAAAACCAAAGCACAGTCCCTAGCCTTTCTGTACCAGAAGAACGATGAGAGAAACAGAGCTCCTAAGTGAGGAAAAGTATAGGTCAGTGGTAGAAATTTCTGCCAAGGTAGCCACGTACAAAAGGAAAAATGACACAGAAGAATCCTTCTGCCGGTGTACTTTCCTTCGTGCCAGAAGCTCTCCCAGCAGAACAGAGGCGGACTCATTTTTCTTTCTCTATATGGTTCACTGGCTACTTTATGCTGTTGAAAGATTTCTAATGCAGATCGGCTCTCAATTATTTCTGGGATACATCAGCCTACACTACAAATGCTGTTTCCCTTACAAGTAATGAAGGAAAGAAAACAAGGCTTAATACTCTTTGGGTGTGGGACTTTGCAAAGGCACGCACAACTGCCAGAATACTCATTATCCAGTGATGAAAAGAAGCTCCACAGAAATGCAGGTGCTTTTCTACTACCTCCCTGTGAGATCCGGCATGAACCTCAGCAAAATTGAAATTGTCAGTGCCGACACCTACAAAAATAAAATTGAGTATAAATCCTTCTACTAAACAGGTGTGAAGTTCTGCTAGTCCTGATACACTCAAAAAAATCCCTTTTTACCATAAACACACAAGCAATGAATTGACATTAAACAATAAAAGCAGCTTTTTAACCATTTTGAAGTAGTGTCATAATTTTGCTTGTACACTAGTTTGATGAACAGAAGTTGAGCTTCTCACTATACTCAAAGCTGTACCATTAACATAAAAATGTATGACATCTATAAAAGTTAATAGGCATAACGCTAAAAGCTGCCAAGGATAAGAACAGAATAAAAATGAAAGCTCTTGCCTTCAGAATCCCCGTAACTGTGAAATCCATACCCATTACAGCACTGTGCCCTAGGTTTTTCTGCTCCAAAAGTAGCACTGCCAGAATGTTATTTAAGTGGTGCTGTGAGAGCTCATTACATTTTAGAAACACAGCTACTCTTCAACAGACAAACTAACAAAAAAAAAAAGTATACAAAGTAGACAATTTCACAAAGGGATTTCAAGTCACACACCAAAGTGGGAGTAAGTCTTCCCATTCTATTTTAAGTACTACTGTTAAGCTTGCTTAAATGAAGTCTGGCATCAGGCATTATCTGTATTCATGCTTCCAGACTGATGGCAATACCCAATAAAGACCAAATCCAGTAAATCTATTAACAAAGGTTTACTTTTTTCCATGCTAAAAGGGTGGAATGGTTGATATCTGCAGTCTGTCAGCTCCTCCAGCAAGATCTGATGCCTCAGAAGGTATAAATTGCTCTCCAGTTGACCTACTCATCTGTATGTAGGCACAAATTATCTCACTGAAATATATAGGAGATCAATAACAATAGAAATTGGATTTTATGCATGTTTATCTCATTCCACAATTAGGCCTCAATTGTTCTACATGCCTGTAACAGTGCTTGATGCTGTCTCTGACAAGAAATATAAAACGTAAGCTCAAGCCTAACTGTTTTTAATTAAGAAATCCCTACACTCCAAAATAGATGGTTGCTTAAATTACTTATAAAATCACCATGAAAACTTATCAGTGCAGATGCAAAGACTCATTTTTTCCACTTATAATGATTATGAGAAAAGAGGATGATCATCTCAACGACAAACCAAACAATGAGAATAAGCACGTGCTCATTAACATCACATCAAACAAGTTTGATGTGGTAGGCTGGCTGAGTCAAATTTTATGATCCTCCTAATAAAATATTTGTTGAGTTGCCCAATAGGTATTAGTGGAACAGTACATTAGTGGATCAAGCATGAAAGTTGGCCATTTGGTCAGGGAAAAAATGTTTTCTACTTCACATCTCTGTTACTAACCCAGCAATATCATTCCCCTGGAACCATTAACAAATTCCCCTCTGTCTATTACACTGCAAGCAGAAAAGGAAGAAGCCAGTTTTTACGCATCAGTAGACCCCACATGATCTGATTCTCTGCATAGCTTGTCTCATCAAATAGGATCTCAAATACAACTTAAATCTCAAATGGTACAAAAAAAAAAAAAATACTGTTAGGGATTAGTTTGTCCAACTAAATATCCATCCACCTGTGGATGAAAACAAAGACACTATTTGATAATATATCATAGTGATTTACAGACTTCAGGAGGCATAATTCTTATTCTAGCTAATCACATATGGAGTTAGACAGGATGATCTGTTTATCCTTTCAACAATTTTGCTTTTGCTCTTTAATTTCAGAGAGAGAGTGATAGGTAGACAGAAAAGGTGGACAAATAGATTTAACTGCGTCAACAAACGTGGAAAGACCAGAGCAGGCAAGAAGAACTAGAATTTGAAGGAGAAAGACATAGAGCAAGACAGCAGTTTGTAGGGGCTTAGCACTGACACCTCTGCTCAACAACCACAGAGAGGAGACTGGGAAGGAAGCACAGGAAGTCGTGTGTAGCCAATACAGGTGCTGGCCAGCACTTCTCTTGTGTGCACATCTGTTACTGATGTACTGTAAACCCGAGGCATGTTGGTTTGATGGCATGAAAAAATTACCTCCTTCCCAGTAATGCCAATTTCAGCAGCAAGGCATGTATCTATGTCAGGACATTGGGCATTTATATCTTAGTGAAGGGAAGAAAGACATTACTTGTAGGTTTTGAAAGTGGAAATACAGTAAGCATTCTTAATGGTTTCTCACCTATCGCCATGTTATAGCTACACTTCCTTCCATTGCTGAAATCAAGACATTTGATTGCCAGTACCTCTTCCCCCATTGCTTCCATTTGTCTGCAAAAATGCATACGTCATAGCTCTTTTCTCCCCTTCTCTCTTCCTACAGGGAGAATATTAGGGACCTTTTCAGTTTCCAGCAGCAGTTTGTATCTTCAGATGCTTGCCCTGTGCTGCCAGGTATATGTGTACCAAGTTGAATGTAAAGTCTTCCTACAACCACATAGAGCAATGAATGAAGCGACTAGATGAAAGGAAACAGCAGCTCCTTCGGTGTAGGAGTATCATGAGGCAGGAAGATGTTGTAAAATATGTTCTTCTAGTCTAAAACCTGTTGCACTGGAAGAGTGAGATAACACAAAGTTGCCTGCAGTTACATTTAATGATATCCTGAATGTCAGTCATTCACAGAAAGTTGTTATACATCTCAGGCTTTGGGTTTGGTCCTTTCCCAGGGGTGTGGGGCTTATTCGGTGTGTGGATCTACAGTGAAAATACAGACAGAACTACTCCTCAGATGAGAAGTTCTCATCTCTCGTCCTACAATTCCCTATGGAATTAAATAAATTCCTCTTACTCTATGTTGAACTTGCACAAATTAGTTTCAAAGATACCTAGGTGAATAACAGTGTTGGGCACGTCTGTAACTTTCCAGATACGAAACTCCAGCCAGCTGAATCGCACTGTTACAATCTGCCAGCATCAGCAGGGCAAAACCTACCGCCATGGGAAGAAAAGACTATGAACAGTCAGTCTCCCTCCTCCTGGAGCCAACCCACTGTCACACACTCTGCATCAAAGCCAGTAAGCCCCATACCAGTTCCTCTCCTCCTTATCCCATCATGCTTTTGCATTTCCTTATTTGGCCTATTAACATAGTCAAAGTCTTAGTTGGAAAAGCAGTTTAAAGCACTACTGATGTATGACAGATAGAGAAGCAAAGTCTTAATACATGTACCAAGCATTAAAAAAGGTTGCTAAGCCTCCTCTTTGCTGCAATCTCACGTTTTATTTATATACATCATGGCACATAAATACATGCTCATATCTTAAACAAAACCACAGAAATGAAATATGCAACAAAGAGACAAGAAATTATTTGGTGCCAACATTATTTGGACAGCTTCAAGCACAATTCCCAGCAACCCCTCCTTACATGGCTCTCTCTGCATGTTATGGTTATTTAATAATACATAACATTAAAGTTTCTTGCTTTAAGAGCTTCTGCTTGAGGCCTTACAACATTTTCTTGTAAAAATGTTTCTAAATGATAAAATCTCCTGTAAAGCTGTATTTGCACCTAGTCAATTTATCAGAGCACTCTTTGGTTATAACTGAGCAGGGTAATCTCAGGGGAAAAAACCTATATAACGAATGAAAGAGCCTAACACTGGCTGCCTTTTTGTCAAAATACCGTGTAGGACTCTGCTGCTTATTTTAAACATGATCATGACATTCACTAACTCTATTTTTTAAACCAGTGCTTCAGACCTGGAACTATTCTTTAACTATAAATACAAAAACCCCTTTGCACAAGTGTTTAACCATCTCTGCATGGTGTCCTTCAGGCCTCTTGCTGTACAGTTAAATTAAAAATGAAAGACAGACACTTTCAAACCAGCACTGTGTCTGTCAACCCTGGAGTCAAATTCCCACAATTGCTTCTTTGGGGATTATGTACTCATTTAGCCAGTGGATGCTCTTCCCAGGGCTCCCAGTGCTATGCAGGAGCTGGCTGGAGGAAGTTATCACTTGTGGTGTGGAGTTACTTGGTGAAGTGTCCTGTTTTTTCCTTCACAACTCTGCACTGCTGTATACACAAATGAATTACACACACTCTTACTGCTCTTCTTCTGAAAGTACTAGTTCATCACATAAAAAATTATAAGTGTCAAATGGTATAACTGTAATGAAAATAAATTTGCTCTCCCTTGATTTTTTCTTCATATTTTTGAACAGGTTATTGCACTGTATATGCTGCAATAATACAATTTCCAATGTGCCTTGATAACTTGTTAGTAGGGAAATATATATTATACTGTGTGGTAATGTCTTGCAAAGACAAATATTCCCAGGGGAAAGGAAAGAGTGATAGGTAGAAGAAATTATAACTGAATAGGCAATAAAAATTAAGTAACTTTCAAAAGAGACCAGCGACGTAGGAAAACAGCCACAACTGGAGACAGCTTTGACTGGAGTTTATTACTAATGTACCTGTAATCATAATTTTAACAATTGCTAGTAGGTGGTGGGATGACACAACAGTACTAATGCAATTCCCAATCAAATTTCTCTCCTCCATCTCTACTTAAATCCAGACATTAGAAATGATGTTGCAGATCTGCATTTTATTAATAGAAATAATAATTGAAAGAATATAAAAGCCTGGCAGACAAATTTCTTTGAAGTTTTCTGCTTTAAAGCCAAATACTCAATTTGACTCCAACTCACTACAATGGATAGATTGGTGAACAGAGAGGCCCTCTGAGTGCTTTCTTGGCACATTGCCACTAACTGAACGGCAGCTGGTAATTAATAACCTTTATCTAAACAATAATTCATACAGGATTAAACTGTCATATAAATGCTATGGCTTGATACTGCTGAAATTATTGTGACCTAATTTGAAATCGGTGTTTTCAATGAAATAAACCCCTGACCTGTTCTACGTGTATGTTTTGGTTTACAAGAGGGCGGTAGGTGGTATAAGGATATTTAATCAGGTGAGTCGCAACACGTTCACCTTTTTTTTTGGTGATTCTTATGTCAAATACATTACAGAGTTAAGCAGCCTGAAAATCTGCCTAACAAAGAGAAAGTTAATGAACAAAATGCCAGCCTCCTGCACATTATACAGAATGTCTTCATCAACTTCGGATAAGTAACAATATATTCATAATTCTGGCTTCCAAATGGTAAAAAACACACCGGAAGGACAAAAATAATGAAGATATGTCAGTGTAGGAACAGGTAGAAGAGGAATCTTTGGAAGATTCACTCACATCAGTTCAAGAATTTTGGTTCAGAAACTTTAGCTATTTTCATATCCACAAGGTAACTATGAACTTCACACTAAAAAAAAATAATCTTGTGTTTCAGGAACCCTTCAAAAGAATTGAAGCTTTAGAGAAAAGAAAAAACCAGTAAAAGATGTGTATAATGTGCTAGTCTAGAACTATAAATTGGAATGAAGATTCAGAACCAGGCTTGAAATAGAAAAGCATATGTAATGCCTCTGTATGTATGCAGTTCAGTAGCAGGACACCAGCTTTGCTGACATACATCTTTTTAAGCAAACAGAGGCTTACATCTACCACCAATGTTATAAGTAGTACAAAAAAGCAGACACTCAGTCATATTGAAGAAACACTGTAAAAACAGTATCTCATTTCTTTTTTAAGTGTTTTGGTAATCTCTGTTGTGGTAATCACAGCTTGATAAAACAACATGAGTGGTACAATTACACACTATAGATAAAGAGCCTCTTTGGACCAACTTTAATTACTTTAATTTGATTACGGAGATTTTTCTATCTGAGTTTGCACTTCAGAACATTTATTAGGTAGTTGAAAATATTATCACCTCAGCATCTAATTTGGAAAATGCAGATCCTTTTGCTTGATAGAATTGTCCCCATCTCTCTAAGTCGGGAACAATTTAGCAAAAAGAATACACTAGCTATCAGAAGTCCTGAGTTTTATTTGTCTCATTGTATTGGTGGTATCTTTCATAACACGCAATGCACGCTGGTAAAAAAATGTTTTCTTAGAAGCCCGGATGCTGCAGGCAGACACTGGATTGGGAGACATAAATTTCACTATCAGAAACTTTATATACTCCCTTTTAATATGGGCCATTTTTTGTTCCTCCATTTCTCAGGTACAGAAGTAATAATTTCGAAACGATAACCCCAATCATTGGGGTGACAGAGAAATTAAAGGAAGCATTCAGCAGTGTTTAGGAAGCCTTGGTAACCTCCATTCATCCCTTCAGATTTTGTTTCTCTCCCTGCAAACATTTGAAATGAAACAAACAGGCAACATGGAGACAACTGTGCAGTTGTAACTCCCTGCTACTTCATGGGATGAGGGTGACATTTTAATACAGGTGAGCTGTTGGCTAGTATGCTTGTTTAAGGCTCTGCAAGATTTCCCAGTGAAGCCATTTCTGAGAATCTTAGGTTTGCCCTACAACCAATTAAACCACCATGTTCACGCCACTGAAGTTGTCATCCTTCACCTTCGAAAATATTAAAAATGCAAATTAAATATACACTACATTAACTGAATAAAACATGAAGCTCTCTTGCCCTCTTACAATAATGCAGAGCAAAAAGTGAATCAGGCAATAAACAGGCTTGTCTATCCTGTGTTCAGATCTTCAGTTGGAATAAACAGGTTTAATGTTTGTACAGCTATTGGAAACAACAAGAACGTGATGCCACAGGAAGTGGGTGAAGGAAATGGAACAGATCCATGATGCTCAGGGATGTCAAATTCTTGCTGCTCAGGTATGGTGCCTTTCAAGTGATAGCAATTATCAACCTCTGAAACATCTCTTCTACCGCATTCCTGGATTTCTCAGCCTCCATTATGCTAAACAGCACCCTTGGGAACCTCCAATGGCGAATGGCAAATGGTATTAGCTCAGTCTGGGCAACATTTCTCTATTCCACTTGGACATCTGCATTGCATTATCATAGCCTTATTTTTTTCTGATGGATCACCATCACACAATACAAACAGCCCTTCAGAACAACCTAAATACTGATGTTGGAATCAGTTAGGAAGGCTGGGCTGCTGGCTACTGTAAAGAGACACAGTGGGGAAAAACAGAACTACCATTCATACGAGCATTTTCAGTACCTGTTTACATCATTTTCTGGAAACAATCTCATTCATCAAGGAGAAAAGCTTTCAAATAAGTAAAGCTAAATGTCTATAATACAAGAATCCTAAAATTTAGCTGAGGAAATAACTGTTAATACGCTGGTAGCAAATTTTAAAATAAAACTTGAAATAGTGGAGATTTTCTCCAACACTAAAAATGTTACTATTGAAGTACTGAAGAAGGGTGACCTGGTAACTCTAGGCCTCTTACTGGGGTATCAACCATCACAAAAAGAATAATGAAAAATTGCAGAGGTGATAAAGAATTAGAGGACAGGGTATAACTAGTACCAAATAGTCTCATAACCATGTAAGGCTGAGATGCAGTGCAGGTACACTCATGGGGAAATACAATTTTATAATGTATTTTAGAAAATTCCAAAATTAGGCTTAGTATAAATTGCTATTTACCTGGAGAGACAAAACTGCATGAAGTGACAACTGTCCCTAGAGCAGCTCCTAGTAAGATCACAAGACAATTTCTTTGTAATGAAGTCTTAGATAAGTTAGTTACTCTGCAGAATACTAAATACTATCCAAAACCTCATATTGTATAGGGAGAGAGCCAAATAAAACACTAAAACAAAAGTTAGGAAAACTCTACCTCCAGGAGCACTAAGTAGTTTTCCTAGTGCAGCAAGAAAACGAAAGCAAAGTATTCTAAACAGTAAGTACATTTTCTTTCCCCCATACAGTGGGTTGAATCTTTGCCTCAGGTAGTCTGAAATTTGAATACCTTACATTCTACCTGCATGGAAATCTATTCCAAAACAGCTATTAAGTAAACATCTTCGTGGACATTCATAGCCAATAGTCCATGCAGACCAGAAGAGACCACAAAAAGATCTGATCAGAAATAGTTATTCCCCTTTTCATTCACAACATAGCTTAACATTAATAAATTTCTCTGGGTACAAAGTAACCTTCATCCCACTTTGGCCCACTGTAGATACCTTGTTACTAGTCCATATGACCACAGCCCTGCAGATCTGTAATGAGGAGGTCTGCCATAGGGAATCCAGCCAAGGAGCATGTGCTCCTTCCAAATTTAGTGAAGTCCAGAGCACAGCACACAGAAGGACAAAACTCAGTTCAACTGTTTCAAAAGGCAGCCAGGAAACAGCAAAGGTAAGCCTCGTAAAACAGACCATTTCAATTTACACTTATATACTTACACTGTATATAATTCTCTAGCGACAGTCAAGATATGAAACCTTATTATTAAATTTAACTTACATGAATCTGAAGATAAAGAAACAATTTAGGAAATAATCAGACTGCAGACCTTGCGTGAGCTCTGGGAGAGTTGACAGACAAGCTACCAAAAGCAGGTAAACATTTCAAAGTTCACTTCCATCCAAGTGTAACATACAACCTGGAAATCATATTTTACTTTTTCAAAAGTCTGATATTTCCAAAACTGCAATCTATTCTATCTAGATATATATTCTAGCTGCCAGATGTAATGACTCTGCATGACAGATACTTCTGCCAAGTAATTTTTATGTCAGGTAAAGCTTTAGGAAATGTCTATTTCAAATGTTCAAGTTGCTTCTACAATGGTAAATTTAACAGAAAAGATTATTGATGTATTTTAAGGTGAGATCATGTATGTTCTTGTAGCCTTGGTAACTATAAGCATTTTATCACAAGTTAATATCCTGTACATACCCACACACATCTCTAGCTAAAACTGCTCTTTGGGTTTTTTTTCCTACTTGCAGTACTTTTCCACTAATGAATTGTTAGGTATAAATATCAAGAATTTATACAGATGACTGATTCCAAGAAATACCCTCAGATTCCTTACATTAGCTGAAAAATGCAAATCCATTCCCTTCTTGCAATGTTCAGGCTTTCTGCACAGTCCAACAGAGGTTACAGGCATGGGTTTCTACTCAATTCCTATTTTGAAAGTGAAAACTAGAGAATTAGGTTTAAACCCTTCATATCTGCTTCTGTGATCTATGCACTAATTAAAAAGATGTAACTCCCACCATGGGAGATAGCTTTTCAACTCCATTAACAGAATTTGAGAGTCCTCGGTAGAAATTGAGAGGCTAAAAAAGAGATCCCATTTTAGTCAGCCACACTAGACTTAAATTATTCAACTCATGACAAGTAGGTGCATTTCATATTTTTCTAAAGGTTTCTTCCATTTCCCATTACAAAACCACCAGATACAGAAATGCATTTTAGACCTTGGAATAATATAATTTACTCTTGCTTGATAAGTATTTACAATTAAAATAAATTTGGTTAATTTTGTGCATGTTGTTCTGTGTATCACCACTGAGGCCCTCAGAGGCTACAATCCTTTCTTTTTCAGGTTCCACAAAGAAACAGAAGGAAATAGCACAGAATTTTTGTACATGAGTTTCTCCAGGTTTTCCGTAGTCTATATAGAATGCAACTCCCTACAGAAAAAAAGATAACTATTTAGTACTAAACTTTTCTGACTTAATTGAAAAGTCCATTAACCCCTTCAGTAGCCGCATGCACACACACGAATATTTTTAAAGCTCTCTAACTCTGCAAAGCCTGAATAATAGTATGTGTGTAAAGACTTAACATTTACCTTTTGAAATCAAAATGGCCAGCCTAACTCACTTCAAGAAACAGAGCAATTTAAAAAGCTGGGGAAAGTGATAATTTCCTAGATAAGAGAACCCTCATTCACTCTGTAATCTTGCAGCTGAGTAGCTCCTATGATGCAGAGCTCTCACCAAAAACTGCATTCAAAATCTCTTGCTTCCAGCTGAGATGTTTGTTTCTCAAAAATGTACAAGCCCTCTAATGTAAGTAATATGAGCCTTGCAATGAATCCTGCACTGCTTGCCAAGTGGCTCCATATTACTAGTAGTGTTCAAAATCTGTGGAGGGAAGGAAGACATCAAGCTATTTTTATTGTGCTAAAGTCAATAAACACCTACATTTTTGTTTACTTGGCTTCTACATCTGCTAGAAAGTATTAAAAAAGTCACCATGAACTTTTTGCATTTGCCCTTTGGATCATTTATCAAAATCTCTAGCATAACACCACTAAACTCTAACATGCATGATATTAAGCATGTTTGGAAAGGCACTAACAACTCTTTGAATGTTACTTTCACATTTTCCACTTTGTACCATCCCTCATTATTTTCCTACACATCAGTGGCACAGTTCAGCTTGTCAATTTGCAAGAAAGAAATCTGAAAAAATATGATGGCAGTCCATCTCATTTGCTACATTGTTTCTCCTGCTTTTTGAGAGACCTTTCTTAAATTTCCTATATTTCAGCTACTTTTGCTAATATTAAACATCCCTTTGCATTGTGAAGAATCTGAGTTGAACTCTGAAATAAGTTCTACTGAAAGAGTTGCACCCACCAAGGTCTCAGGCAGCAAGAAAGCTTTGCAACACACACAAAATACTACAGTAAGCTGATAATTTATGTTAATTCCACTGTTTCTATTGTTTTCAGCTTTAACTGTGAATAAAATTACTACAACAGATACACTACTGAGTCCATGGATTTTTTACACGTAATATTTTCCAACTTGCTATTGTACAACTGATCTCACTGAAGTTATCCGAAAGATTTGCTAAACCTGGTGCTTCCATGCATTAGTAACCATACTGATTTTCAGAGGTAATTTAGAGTCTGGAATTTTAATTCTTTCCTAATGCCAGCTAAAGCTGAGTACTTTTATTCTAGATTCTTGTACATTCATGTCATAAAAATTGGCCAGATAAAAACAAGCACTGTCAGAAATATCCAATGACCAGCCAGAAATAACAGGAATAATTTGGGCAAGGGGAGAAGAATGGATATGTTATAGTCATGCCTTAAAAAACCCTCAAGTAGTTCTCTAGAATTTGTTTGTGGAGGAGGTTACCATAGTTTAGTAATACAAGAATCATTCACATGAAGAAAAACTACTCAGAATTCTGCTTTTCATTATCAAATCAAATGTGAAATCACTTATCCACAGACAGTTTTGAACTAACTTTTTTTTTTTAATGTTGTAAAATAAATTACTTTTGCAGTTTCAGATAACAAAACAGCATCTGCTGATTCATAGCAGCTTCTAACTTCCTATAAAGTTAGATTGCACATGAAATGAATGTCTGAAGAGCAGAAAATCACTCAAAGACAGAGGGGGAATGTATGTGAACTGGCAAATTATTACATGCATCAACCTAGTTTAGAGACACAAAAGACAAAGTTAGAAATCCCCCGAGATATGATCTTGGCATGGTCAAATACATTTAACAGGTACACTTCATTTAAAAAAAGTGATTTGAGCTTTGGAACCAGTTCTGCTCAAATTCCAAGTAGCCTTACGATTACAGCACTTGCTAAAACCAAGCAACTTAACACATTGCCTTTCTTGCTAAAGTTATTGAAAGAAGGAAGAACGGACACCAGGCATATCCATCCCCATTTGTTACATCCACAACTGATTTTTATATGTGGAAAGCAATTCTTTAAAAATTTTGATGCTACCTAACACATCACAACCCATCAAATTATTTTCAATGGCATTTTGTCTGCAATAGGTGAGAACCTACCTCAAGTAAGCCTTACTAACCTAAAGGCTCAGCTGGCAGAAGGTTTAAGTAGCACTTTACATGAACTATGAGTGCTCATCCTCCTTTCTGACACAAAAAATCCCCTTCACAACACATTTTAATAATATATTTTCAGGCATAAATTGATGAGGGTCAAGGAATGTTATGCAGAAAGAAAGAAAGAAACAAAAGTGTTACAGAAATTCTTCATGCTGTATTGCAATATAAAAAATAAAATGTTAATTTTCTCCAAGGCTCTTCAAAAAAGAAGTTGACAAATATTGAAAAAGAAGTATGTTTTATGCTTATAAAATTATGAATTAAGTGTAACTCATCGGGCCAAGCAATAACTTTGAATGGAGCATCCCTGGATGCTGACCTTCTTTTAAAAGGTTAATCCTCCAAATAATAAAAGACAATGAAAAAAATAAGTTCCACTATAGAATTCCTGTGAACTATCAATATAATGCTATTATCTGGTATTTAAAGATCCAATTTGCCTACTAGGAAGGAAGTTGTTGTTACTAGCAAAAACCACAAAGAAAAGTCTTGCTTCCTGGAATACAGAAAAAATGCTTTTCTGAATAGCTATATATTTTTTTCAAGATAAAGATAAGGTAGAGCAGAAATGCCGTAGGTGAACAAACACAGCAAAGAAGAATACTTTAAAATGTTTTTCTTAAGTTACTGCTTTCAGAGGCTTGTTTTACACTCAGTTACTACTACTCTAAAATCAAGGCCACTGTGTCTAACACAACCAAGTTAGGCGAGGTGATACTTGCTTCTATGCTGCACAGGTATCTCTACAGACTCTCCCCCTCTCATCAGAGGAAGCAATTTCTACTCCGTGATGTGTGGAACTCAACAAGCCAAGCACACCGAAGAGTATGATTTTGTCTCAGTGTTTGATCCATAAGTGCCAAATTAAGGTGAAATGAAAAATATAAGAAAGATAGAAAATATTGGAAAGGCAAGAAAACCAAGTGCAAATTGTCGTCTTCCTTCATCTGCACCCATTTACTCCTTTTTCCTTTCTTCTATCAGAGAATTAGGATTAGTAAAGACTTCAGGAACTCAAATTTCATCTGTTTCAAGTAGAACTACTGAGCCTTTTTACAAGTATCTTGACACATCCACCTTTCTTGCATTACTTCATACTTCAGATTACACTCATTAGAGAGCACATTAGCTGTTATACCTAGGCAAAAAACTCTTTTTGGTAGTCTGAATGGATATCATCTTCTCCAAACACTCCTCTTCCGTTTTGGCACTCCTTTTCACTGAAACAGCATCTCAGAAATGCAAAAGCCTCTTCTCTTAGACTACTTCTGTATTTGATCAATTAATGACAGTTTGCTTTTGGCATCTGGTGCCTGACATTACAGCAAAGCTGGTCCAATATTTGTCTGCACCTAGATGGGGGCATCAAACTCCCTTCCCCTGCCCTTTGCAAGGGCTGGCTATCACAAGGCTTGCCACGGAGCCACAGCTTGGTACTAAAGACACATACTATAATATTTTTGAAAAAGAAAGTAACTTCTTGCTGGCTTCCTTTCCTGCACCAGGTCACGAAGGGATGAGATGAACATAAATTGTTTACCTGTAACATGAAACTGCAATTTCCAAGTACAGCTCTCTGGTACTTTGTGATGACCGAGCCCAGTACATCATAACCCTCTTGTCATAAAACATAGTGTCAGAAGCAAAACCTCTGTAGGCTTTTACTTATTTAACTGTTTTGTGGCCTGGCACTCTGGAATATTCATTGTGATTTAAAAATTTTTTTCCAGATATCACAGGGCATGACCATGACCTGCAGCCACATTTTCTGCTTCCAGCAATAGTAGAGGGCATACAGCCACCTGGCGCAGTCATTTGGGCAACCAGAGGTGCAGGATGCAAAAATGCTGCTAAGATCTACAAGTTTCTGGAGAAAATATGACTTAAAAGTAAACAAAATAATGAATACCAACTGCTAAAGACAATTAAGTCACTGATTTGGGATTGCCTAAGTATATCCTTGCTCAGGAAAACCTTTAAGCAGGTGCTTAATTTCCACATGAAGTTAAATCCCATGTGTTAGTGCTTTAGACCCTTACATAAAGATCCCAAACTCCCTCTTGTGTATCAACAGCACATGAGAGGGTCTGCAAGGCTCCCATGCCTATTCCAGGCTCAGAGTAAATGGTGCATAGGGATGTTTTCTGATTACCATCAACACTACCTGTTGCATCCCCCCATGCAAGTGCTCCACTTAGCAGCTGCATCCTTCGGAGTTGCTTGGCTCACCTCAGTACTCTTTCAGACCTCACAATGAACAATTGCAAAAGATTCGATTTCAAGGAGGAAAAAAAAGTTTCAGAAAGGCCAGTAATCACAGAAGCTAAAGGCACACCAACAGTTGAACAGGATGAGCATTAAAGTCCCACAGCAGACATCCTTTCAAAAAGGTAACATGAAAGGTTATAGTTTTCTGATACGATTAGTACTATAATAAAGCACTGCCTACTTTCAAAATCTGTCCTTGTAACTGCGCACTTTTTCTCAGATAATTTTTCATAAATTCATATTTAGCCAAAAATACTTGGTAGTGTACAATAAAAAGGGTCTAAGCAACAGAGAACCAGGCTAAAATATAATTAATTTCCGCATCTGAGAGAATGACCTTCATAATTCACTTCAGGCTTCACCTCCAGAGTGTCATGGCTCATTTCCTCATTATCAGAATTAGATTTTAAAACACTACTGTCCTCCATAAAGTACAAGTTGTCTCTGATTATATACATAGAGAGGAGTATGTTTAAAATTATTTGCGTCACATAAACACTCGATTGCCTCAAATACAGATCAGTGTACTTATTGAGAATACAGCCTGTGCCCAAAGAGCTAACAGATTATAACAATAAAAAAAGCTTGTAAATGAAGCAAAAGATATTTGAGAGGGGAAGGAAGAAGAGCAAGGAAAGCTCAAAGGAGAGACTTGAATTAAGCAATTAATTCAAATTAATTAATTACATTGACTTTTCGACAAACACCGATATAGACGCATAGAGCAAATACTGATCTGTATGCAGTCAAATACATATTTGCACTTAAACTGTGAGGTGAAACAGAGACTCATAACTTTTGCTTAGTTTAGATACTTTAGTGAGGAAAAACAAAAGCAAAATCCCAAATTAACATTTTTTACAAGGGGACCCGGGAGGACTCTGTATAGCAGAAAACAATTGAATGCAGGAGTTTATTGCTTGGTAACTGCCACAACCTGCTGCAAGCTTGCAGGCTGTGAGGCCTGTCTGGGAATATACATTTCTGGTTGGACAGTGATGATTGACTGCTGTAGTGATTTTAGTGGACATTGTTTCACAAAAAGACAAGGAGGAAATCTGGATAGAGTAGTCATTAATTATTTAAGGAGATTACTTTGGGGGACTGATAACCTAGGGTGCTAACTAAATAATTGTCATCTAGGAAGATGTAACATCTCTCATTTGCTTTGTCTCTATACTTCTGTTTGTTAAAATACACCAAAAGCCTTCAGGCACAGTGGCTTTAAAGATTTAAATGTACTACTAATATTATTTAATCACATCACAATTTGTATAGCCCTCTTAATAGTAAACCACTAGCAGTGTGTCAGAGTACATTAACGCAGCAGACTGAAGCACTGTGTTTAATGTATGAAACCATATATTGGGCACTTGTGAACTGCAAGTGGAAATATGCCTATTGCAAAATCAGAAATGACCCAATCTGGATTTAAAGTGTAAGTACTGCAGAATATCGGCCTATCTAGCTACTCCCATAGCAATGTGATAAAATTCACTCGGCACCTCACCATCAAAGGGCATCACACTTGTCCAGTTATTTATTCATTTATTTGATTCACCTTTTTAAAGGAGGTAAAGAGGTTAACAGCCTGCCTCACAGTCACATGCTTTTTAAGCAAAAGCCTGGGAAGGAAATCCTTTCAAGCCTATTAAAATTCCTGCCTGTCATTTGAAAGTGGAAGCTCTGATAGAAATGTCAAAATGTGCCATAAAAATTAATGTTGAGCCAAACTTTGGTAACTGGCAATGGCATTACTGTTAGGAAAATCAATCCTGATGTTTGAAAGTCAAACTGCTGAGAAAGCAGAAGGAAAAAAAGACTGCAGAAAGGGATGGGTGTAGGAAATACAAACTCGGAAACACTAGTCCTTAGTTTGATGTGTGGTCCTACGTAAATACCTCCAGGCATATTGTTGCATCTGAATGCTGTGATGCAGTCGAGTATAACAGTGGGATGCTAGTGGGTTTCCTGGTCACCTGAGGAAAAGTGGTTTCCATAGAAACACTAATATTCTTTCCTTAAACCACAACAAAGACATGCAGCAGTCATAAAGTGTATGCTCAGTGGGTTTTAGGTACTCTGTTTAGGAGACAACAAGGATAACAATAACTAAAAGATGGCTGGATCTTGCCCTAGCCTGCACTGTAGAAAGTCTCCTTTTTTCCCCTTTGGCTCAGCGATTTGGAAAGCACACTTCAGAAAAGGCTCTTCAACCACACTAATATCTGTAGTTTAAATTTTTTTACATTTGCCATCTGCAAATACTAAGGACTGCTGAGGTTTTCACCTCTTTTTCTCAAACCATGTTTCCCACATTTCTTAAACTACTTTGGAGAAATCAATTCTCAATGGACTGATTTAAAAAAAAAAAAAAAAATTGATTTGGGGGTATTTTTTGGAGCTGAAGATAAGAGATTGTTTTTTTATCTTCAAGTATCTGAAAGTCTAGTGCAGCTTACTGTTGCCAGAATTTGCTTTAAAACTGGAAACAAAGATAATGGAAGTTGTCTTGCAATTGGTGACAATATTACTACAGAAAGAATTAGGAACTAGGAAACACTGGAGCCCAAAATTCAAAGACTGGAGAGCCAAAGATGGAAGACTTGCAATTACTATAACTGCTGAAACAGTACAAGGCCTTACTCAAAATAAATCTGATCCCCTTTGCAGTATGCTCTGGGTAGATTACTTCCAGGCAAAGGAAGGTCACAATAGCTTTGAAATTGTTGCTGAAAATGTGTTAAATATGCATCCTGCTCGTCCTAAACTAAGCCTCTATTACATGTCCCTTTTCTAGTTCAGTCAATGCTCACTCTTCCCTTCTCCCTGATCTTCTCTCATGCAACCACTGCCTTGCCAACTGTCAGGCTGTTATCACCAGTGTTGTAAAATCTGTTTTTTTCTTAAGCTGCCAACACTTGGACTCCCATGGTGCATTTATGCAAATTGGAGATCTGATTGATTTTGTGGGGTTAGCGGGACGAAAATGAGAACAAATCCTGTGTAAGAGTACCAGGCTCCTTACCCAGCACTTTGGGAACAGGGCACAGTGCCACCACTGCTGGTACATTATGTGGATGCACAAAGGATAGGTAATTCAAAAGATTTTTTTCACCATATTTTCTGAAGTACTGATGATACAAGCAATTTGCAATTCCAAACATTTCAAACTATTTCTGATTTTACAATGGAGTTTTATATCACTATTGAAATGCTTCTCCTCTTCTCCCTTAACTTTTTATAGTCCAAATCCTAGTTGAAAATTACTTTTTTCCTACTCAGTATTAGTAATATCATTTCACATCAAAATCCATTTTACAGGGAAATAAGAAAGCAAACCTGGAATTAAATGGAAGGGCAGTGAAGAAGTGCAATCCTGTAAAGTTTAATCTCAAACTGAACATGTACGGGTTAATAAATAGCACAAGGAAGGCTGAAAAATTTGAAGAAATAAGTGTATCAAAGTCCAAGATAGCTTAGCAGTCCATGAAATCTGTGGATTTAAACACATTTCTACAGCAATCAGAGAAACGGGAAAGGACTATCTTGTCAGATTCATCTGTCCCAAAGGCCAAAGCAGATGCATCCATCAGGCCATAATTTCTGACCATAAAACTTTGCCTGAATAAAATCCCGCATATGACCTTCATACATATCGCTGCCCTACAAACCTCTGTTACTCTACAGCTGAATCCCATTTAGTCATGACTCACTGCCTTATTTACTTCACTGATCACAATAAGCTTTCAAAAGCCATTACGAAGGCTTGAATTGGTGTCTGTAAGCATACTCTGGTGACTAACCTGAATGACAAAAAGGTTAGTTTAAAAAAAATAAAAACAAACCCCACATATATATATGATTGCAATAGGAAAATTTGTCAAACAAAGCAGATTTCAAACAGCATCAGTCAAATCTATTTGTCATGCGTTATAGGTAGCCTATAGAAGAAAACATTGGATTACTATACAGATATTATTTAAGACAGGTAAAACATGATATTGTCAAAAAAAGAGGTAGGAGAAAGGAGCCGGATAAAAAAAATATTAACACCAAATAAAAACAAAATGTTTGCCATAAGGTTTAAGATATTGGCAATGGATCTGCAAAGGCCCTGCACATATTTGGACATGGGTACTGCTGAGCTCCAACAGCCCTCCAGATGCTGTAGATGCCTCAAAGCCCTGCAAACACCTGCAGACTTTGCTCCATAACTCTCAGTGTGAAAATGGAAATGGCAGCATGGGGGCTGTAGAAAGTCTTCTGCTTAAGGAGGCAGATCAGCACAAGCCAAAGTGTTACCTCTGGTTCAAGTCATCAAAGTCCTTGTTCCCTCCACTTGCCTTGGGATAGGAATTCGGTCAGACAATAATACCTGCATCAGTGGAAAGCACCTTCCCCCAAATATAAGTAAATCAGTAGTGCAAGAACACAACTTTGTGGAAAATGTTTAGAAGGCAAGGAGGGTTTAGAGAATCATTAGTGATGGATTGTAACAGATATTTAGTAGTCTGTTTTACCAAGGTAACTCAGCAGACAATCCCGCAAAAATGCAGAGGCTATTGCATATTTCACATCAGCCATTCAGCAACAATATGATCATATTATTAATGAAAAGTTAAGGACTGAAGGAAATAGCAGGCTTTGAACCATAAAATTTAGACTTTAATTATTAATGTATTGACGTAAGCACAAGAATAATAAAAGTAAGAGAAAGATAAGAGAACACGATTTTCTGACAAACGAGAGAAGTGATGTATTTATTTTGACCAAATTTTCCAGTGAAAGGAAAAACCCTCAGTCCATTAAAAAGAAACATAGAAACATGACTATTAAAAATAATTACAGTTTAAGTATATTGTAGAACTCAAAACCTTTTGAAGGCCTAGCCCACCCCTATTTAAATACTGCTATAAATTGAAGTCTCACAAGACAGGAAGTAGAGTTTACGCTAATATATATTATTATTGCCACTACTATGGATCTAGCATTGTAATTCCTTGTTTCATAGTGCTAAAATACCTACTTACTACCATGCAAAAAAATTACTATCCCTACCTTCCTTCATTGTCTATACAAAGAAAAGTTAAATTCCTGCTTTCCCTTTGTAGCACCCAACGTGGGCACAGCATAAAAAAGCCAGGCACAATATTCTTCCTCTCTTTCTCACACAAGCACGCAAATATTTCAAGACATTAGATAAAAGAGTATTATAACTATCATGAAGTATTTTGCAATAATAAAGGAAGGGAGGATGGAACATGCCGTGTGCCTCAGCCATCCTTCTCGGCCACCCTCGCATTCTGCAAACTCTCCCCCGTGCCCGTTGGGCTGGAGCTACGCACACCTGGCCATGCCCCTCACTGGTCCCCACCCAACCTACTAGCCAGGCTTGCCTTGGACTTACCTCCCCTCTCGCAGGGCAACCTCAATGTCATCCCACCCTGATGGCTGCCCATACCACCCCACATTGTTGACAGGCAAACATGAGTCGCACAGTAAACTGCATGCATCACACTCACTGTTGGCCCTCTCTGAAAGAGCATACAGCAAAGGGGAGGAAAATTTCCCTAACTTAAAGAAACTCAATTTCACCTCATATTTCCGTGCACTAGAACATACCTATAAATATTCCCTGAGGGCACTTCCACTGATATTATGGGGCATGTCATTCACAGCTCTTCTAGGATAAAACCATTCAGCTTTGCAATAGTCTCATGGCTCCAATCAGAACTGTTAATGAGATGCCCTAAGGTACAAATGGAAGACATTCCAGGACACCATAATAATTTATAAAAACAGTTTCAGAGGGAAGAACAGTAAGTACCGCACAGCAGCCAATCCTCTCAAATTAATTATCTTTACATCCGAAAAATCAATATCAAGTATCTGAGTGTTCCTGTTTACAATGGTTGGGAGTTACCTGCTAATTCTGCTAATAAAATGAAATAAAAGGTAGAAATAATACACGCTGTCTATTGGTAGATCATTACAAAAATTAAATTTGTAAATATCTCCTCTGTACATAATGTCTTGTTTTATCAGATCTTTGCTCGTGACTTCTTGTTTTATGAAATCCAAAATACCAGGCATTTTTTAAGAACTTTATCTGTTCACTAAAAGGGGCATACTTCAGACAAATTTAGATCAATTTTAAGTTATTATTATGGCTTTAATGCTTTAAATTAACATTTTACCACACATCAAAAGCTCTTTTTAAAGGCTATTCTGTAGTTTAGACAGTATGAAAAAAAACCATAAAAACCCATAAAAAACCCTGCAGATATTGTGAAATAAAGCAAACTTCAAACATTTTATATAATAAATAATAAGTAGTAGAATATAATAATAAATACATAATTTTTGCACATTATGTTCTACCCGACAGGAGAGGCCATGTTACCTCAGACTCATATCAGTGTTGTTATGCTTCCAAGGAAAAGGTCACACTAGCATGGAAATGGCAAGTTTAGGCATATTGAATGCCACACACACTTAAACTCATGAGATTTTGCCTCATTCTAGTATTTCTTTTACAAATGGAATACAGAAATAGCCCAAGTGTTCAAATGATCTTTTTCTGGTGTTTAGTATAGTGCATTTCGGCTAAGTGTTTTTCCAAGGGATAAACCATGAAATATGTGACAACAGTTACAGAGGTCCTCCTCCCTGCTACTAATGCTTGTAAGAAATCCAATTAAGAACAGGGGGCAATGTAGAGGAAAGGAGAAAGGGAGGAAACTGGTGCAAACTAATTGAAACATTGCAGTGCAGCTTGTGCCTATATTCAGTTAAAACAAATTAAAAGAAAACACATTAACTGTGGTAAAATAGTTTGACAAGCAATATGTCATAGAGATATATATATGAGATATGCACACAAAAGATGCAACCTTTGTTCTTCACTCAGATTATGTCAAACGAAACACAGCGCACTTCAAAATGTAGCTGTATTTAAACATGCATTTACAAAAAAACAATTTTTACTGGCAAAGACTTTCTTCAACTCATCAATATCACAACAGACTTCTCCCCCCCAACACATGGCAGTAAAATTCATGTGAAATCTACTCCATTCACATTTCAAATATTGACTATACCAAGATATTTTCAAAAATAACAAATGTAACTTTTGCAAAAAAAAAAAAAGTAATTGAATATTGAAATATCAGGCCATTAACTCCATTGGAATGTTCTACTGTACTAGACAATCCTACTGTCTTTAAATTAGAAAGAAGTTGCTTAAAACATCATTCTGTGAAATAACTTGCAACTGCTCTAACACTATGAGAAAGGAAGTTAATTGCTAAGTGTCAGTGTTAATCAATGTTAATCACAGAGCATCACGTAACATTATCCATCCTGGACAAATTGGAAAAAAAAACCTTAAATACTAACAGTGTGGAAAGTACCTGAAAAAGATTGACCTCTCTTACCTATTTTCCACTCCGATGGATTCTAAGGGTATCCAATAGCTTCACTTTTTATGTTGGTCTTTTCAGATTGAAATAGACTGAATTGATTCTGTTTGGAATACTTCCAAAATCACTTTCTCTGCCTCAGTCTTATCAAGCCCAAACTGTAATGCTTCTCATTACACAGGTCTATCCACTTGTAAAATTTAACAAATCAAAAAAGTTCCTAAATTCTCAAAAAATTAAGAACGTTACTGATAAAAAATTGTCATATAAACATTAAAGGTCTTCTTAACACTGTCTTGTTGAAAGTCCATTGAAACCAAACAGGTATTGACCTTTGACTTCACAAGTAGTTGAGCCACTGTTTGAAAGTTTGCTGCTTAAATCTTAAGTTCTACCTCAAGTGTCAATACAGAGACAATAAGGATATAGAAAGTCATCAAAATTTTGGGGTTTTTTTAGAACAAATTAATAATATACCTACAATAAACATCATCTGCATCTCAGACATAACTCAGTGTGCCAGAACAGCAAAGAAATAACAAATGCTTAGGACACAAATTTGAAGCCATATTTTCAAAGACTTCATATAGCTGTCTTCCCAGACAACTGCTCAGTCACACCAGCGATTTACTAATCCAGCTCAGAGGGATTTCAAATATTGAGTTCTGTTATCATCCTACTGCTATCACAGCAGCCCAAAGCAACATCCTCATCTCTTGTCCAAGAATTGGGGAATGACAAAGGACAGACTGAGTACAAAATCATATTGGATACAGGTGGCTTTCTGAGTCATCAGGTTATCTCTAATCCCTCCTAAAAAATAGGTTACTTTTTCAGGTGTATTCGCTAAGGAGGTTATCCATACAACATCCTATGTTTTCTAACTAAATGCTGTTAGTTACATGAAACCAAACCATCATAAAGTAAGGACTATCAGTTTGACGATAACTTCAAAACAGCCTGCAAAAGAGGGAAGATGCAGGCAAACTTGGTCTGACTTTTATACCATTTTTCAAGAGCCTTTACTTACAAAATGGATAAAAGCTAAGTTTATAGCTTGAGTTCACTAGACCAACACAAACCATAACAGTTAAATCCAAAATTAAATGCATTATTTGATATTTTATGTAAAAAGAAGCCAAGAAAAATTACAAATTTCTCATAAATCTAGGAAGCTATCAGGGTAGTAATTTGCATGTCTCTGCAGAAACAACAACAGGAAATCCGTTTAGATGTCCTACCTTCTTGAACCGCCTGAAATGGATTGTTACCATCCACAAATGTCACTGAACATGTGATTTTCTCCGTTTGTAAAATTTCATCATTCTGGTTGAGATCAGCAACTGCCATTCGAAAAACTTCCTCATCTTTTTTGGCAGATTCATCAAAAATTGCTCCTGGGGAAAAGAAAGAAAAAAAAAAAGAACAAAAATCACATTGCACCTTTCACTTGAAGTATCCCAAACCATTAATCATAAGCACTTAAGACATTTTTTTATGCTATAACATCATTCCTTTGCTCATTCCTGAAGAACAGTTCTTTTAACACAGACTTCAGAAGCTACTTCACAATATACAGAATTTCCACATTTTGACATAATTTAAGACCTAAATTGAAGAGAAGCATGGATTCCAGCTAGGAATATTGGGGAAATCTAGTTACGTACAAAACAAATTATCTGTATAGGAACATGGCCAAGAAATGAGAACTAATTACCTTTCCAAAGGTGCCATTTAATACAGTGAATGACCCCAACGGGCTAAGATATATGTTTAACAACACGTCTAGTGATGATTAAAAAATATAAAGTTCAAATGAGGTGAGAATAAGCCTAAAATGGTAGCAGCACTGGGAAAATGAGTTTGAATTGACAACTGCGATCAATAGACAGGTCAGTAGCTGATATAAACTATTTCAGGTCTAATTCCTATCAGATTGGTAAAACAACCACTCCAGATAACTGTCTGACTCTTGAAGTCAGTAAATTAAGTTTAAGCAGTTAATTAAAATAATTTCTGCCTTTATAAATCTGACAGAAAGTGACTGTTCTGCCTTTTCCCCCAAAACATTCAAGCAGAGCATTGTAAACAGGAATTAATTAAACTCAGGAGGAGTTGGCAGAGTGAGGGCATCCAACCCTTACACAGCTAATTCTTCAGGTGTATTGAAGAATTCCAAGGCTAATCCAGAGGTTTTACCTTTTTCTGCTTTCTTTAAACTACAGTGTCACTTCAAGCATCACTAACTTCCTATTATTTTGCATTTGTTTTTTGTATGAAATATTTCCGCAGAAAATGGTTCAAATCACACTGCTATAGTCCTATGAAGAATGCTGTATTGTTTAAAACCCTCAAATCAGGGCTGTTAGATTTTCAAGCACCTTTAGAGCTTTCATTTCCAGGCAGTAGATTAAAGATACAGAAAGGATGCTTCAAAAACAGACTTTTGAAAACTGTGTTTAATCATTATGAAATTTCTTCAGTTTTCAGGTTTATTTATTCTTGAGTGTCTGTTGTCAATACAAAACTCAACTAAGGCAGCATATGTGGCAAGGCAGCCAAAGATAATAGAAAATGCTGATCACTGATGATTTCAGGTAAATACCTGCAATCAGGGCTGAAAAGAACTGAAAAAGATTCATTTACAGGAAATGGCTACTTTAAGAGAAATAAACTTCATACACAGTGCTTATTGTATTTTTTCCACTGACCTCCAACGCTCATCTCCCTGCCAGCATCACTCATCCTACACAAGCGTCATCTCTTCCTACAATCTGACCGCTTTGACTCCAGCGTTTTCCCTCCTGAAGCTGCTGCCATCTGGAACAGCTGTTCTTTACCTCTCCACCTCATTCACCTGTCATCTCTGTGCAAATCTCAGCTGAAAACACTCATTTTCTCCCTTGTCCCCATTTCTATATCCCTTGTTTTATTTAGCTCCATAAAGCAAAGGCGCACATGGCTTGGAATATGCTTGGTATGCAAGATGCTGCCAATTGTGTCTTCACAAAGACAACTATTTGTGTATCCAGGTAGCATTTAAGGGTACAAAAGACTTTGTCCGATGACATACCTTAGAATACACTTGTTTCTAACCTCATGGAACAGTTCAAATCAAAACCACACATGCTTCATTTTGAGGGTACACCTATACTGGTGATGACAATGACATAGCCCAGCAAACATTGTTAATAAACATTTGAAGGAACAATTGTACATGGTTACTAAGTAACAAGGTTAAAATTAAGAAGGGAAAAAAAAAGGTAGAAAATGATAGTAATTAGCCAAATTCTATCTCTGTAGAGTAATTCTGTACCAAATGCCACAATGGAAGGAAGTGAACACACATAGGTTTCATGTACACACATACATACACAGGGCAGCTGTTGATTGCGTTGCAAAACAGCATGGCAAAACAAAGACCTTCCAGCCAACACTGTGGAGTACAGCTTCTTATTCTGCAGCTAGAAAATATCACCTTGAACCTTTGTCTCCAAAATAATCCAGGTTATTTATTGAGTAGAGGATACAGAAAAGTCCAAGTTATGTAGCATTCCTTTTGCATATGCCATCACAAAAATCCCCTTCAGCCCCATAGCCCTTCCACTGCGCAGCAGAGAACTGCTCCCAAGACAGTACATTCACCAGTCCAGCATCAAGCTTCTCAACAGATGAGCTTTCTCGATAATATTTCTTGTTTATTTCACACACAGATATTGCTAATAAACTGCTATGCTCGCTCTTCCATTTCTCAGCCTGACACAAATCCTACCTCTGATGGCATCTGGACATATGAGGAACTGGATTAGATGAAACTTCGTGCAGCCTTCACGAACAATGCTTTTTCTCACTGTAGTACAGTTGCTCCAGTTTTGCTCTGACCACTGCTTGTTTCATTTATGGCTCCATGTATCAGATGCAAATTTCAAAATTTCTCCTCTAACCAATACTACCTCTGACATTTTAAACAAGCTCCCTCACAGAAGCAAGGCACTACCCATGCTCTAGTGTAAGAGAGTCTCCATAGGTAAAACAAATAAATATATAGATCAATTGCAAAAAAAAAAAAGTAACCATAGCTCCTTCCTCAACATCCTAGCAGGAATTAGATTGTCTTCCTTTAGAAACTAAAGCTTTATTCATTAGAGAATCTAACTTAGCTACACAAAAAACCTTTTACGATGTAATAAAGGTGACACTGTTCCTTTCAGGAGCACAGCAGCACATGCATTACATTTCAAACAGTAATATGAGAAATTTTATTTCATAATTGATTCTCAATGTTTAATTTCAGTTAATTGCTAAAATGTAAAAACAAAGAAAACCCAAACAAAACAAACAAACCCCCCTCAAATACCAACAAAAATCCCCAAACATCAAACAAAAAAACCCTCGAATCATTTTGAAGTTATTCTTATTCTTATATATATATTTTTAGGTATTTATTTCAAATACATTCCATGTGTCTATATATCTCTCTACATTACATAGGTAATGGTGGGGTGGTTATTTTTGTTTGTTTTCTAAAAGAAAAGCCTTTTCAATGAAGAGGTAAAAGGCTTTGTTTGGATTGTGCTGACATTGCTGGAATATTTTCCTTTTCTTATGATTTCAGGAATCATCCTCTGCTTGACAGGAGTGAATTTTCTGATGTGAAACAGGTCTAATGAAATTTTTTACAGCTAGCTCGAAATGAAGCCCTTAACTACTTTTGTAGTAGATGTGATTTTCTTTCTTTGCTGAGGCCTGAAATCATACTGAAGTTTCAATGCTTATTCTTTCAAATATAGTCTTTTAACGAAGTCAAACAATCAAACAACTCAAATGAACAAATAAAGAGTGTCACACTTTAAAATGACTTCTATAGCAAGAGCTACATGGTCTCTCACTTCTGCATGTACAGCTGCAAAACAAGAGAACTGGAATGACTGCAAAAATATTTGGAGTATGTATCCAAAATGAACCCTTTTGACTATAGGAAAAATTGTTACAAAACGTAATGAACAGCTGAGGAGAAAAACCCAAATTATTCCCACAGGTACTTTGAGAGATGCTTTCTAGAAAATGATGCAACAAAACTATTTACAAAGGGAAAAAAAAAAATCTTCAAAATGATACAAAAGTAGATGCTGTTCATTTCTCTTCTACCCCCTCTGCTCACCTTGGCTGAAACAGGCCTCACACTAAACATGTCATTTCTAACTATACTTGAAGAGTATTCCCATGATCGCATCAGGAGCCAACATGCTGATGCAGCAACTGCTTTGCACCAGTTTCTCCCCCCTGTTTTATTAGCATGTCATTACTTTCAGCTGTATTTCAGAATCTGGATGAGGACAGCACAAATGTAATTCTCCACTGGCTTTTTAAAAAACCTCAGCACATCAATAATGTCCTGTAGCTTAGCAGAGAATTCTTTCTGTTTAACTACTCATTCGCACTCGACCATGCCACCAGAAATCTGTCAATTAATATAGACCAAATCATACAAATGCTAAGTTCACCAAGTACCAATGACATCATTAGAATGGCTTTTCAAAGATCACTTGTCCTACTGACCCATACGTATAAAAATATAATCCAAATTATATATTATTGGCTATTTCTAGAGTAATTTGCACAGTCTACTGGAATCAGCCCAGAAAACATAAAAATGGGAGAGAAAAGCATCAAGACTGCAAGGATGAAGTGTGAAGAGATTTAAACCAGCGTTCATCTTTCTGTTGACTAAGAAAGTACAAAGTCCACTGCTTGCAGTGTTTTGAAGCATTATAATTTTATTACCTATGAAAGTATGACATTTCTGGACCTCAGTGCCCCATATTAGTCTCAGAAAATTAAGTACCTCATTTCAAAGAGGAGGGGGAGTACATGGATTAAATACCATTGTGAATTGAGGTCACAGTTCAATTTCAGCACATAAGTTTGATTTTCACTTTATAACGTTGCAGACACCTACCTCACCAATAGAAGCAATAATTTACTAGTTCACAAGTCCAGGAGTGTTTCAAGAGAAAAGGAAGAAAAAGGGGAAGTGTAAAACACTGACTTTTTTGAGTGACTATCTGATGTTCCCAGCAGCTGCTGATTCTATGAAAATTTTTGTCCCATCAATATTGCGAGCGTATTCCAGTATCCACTGTATTTTCTCAACTGCTGCTATTAGATTATTATCCTGAATGAGAAACTTAATGCAGATCCTGGGAGAAGGAAGGCAATGCTGTTAATGGTCAGAATTGGAAGCTAGAGGTTTTGAGTCTTCATGGCAAACCTCATCTGAGATGTTCTGCAGGGCTATGAGTGCATCATCACAAGTCTAGCTCCCCAATATAAAGTTAGGAGATATTAATTTTGGATGGCTTAAATCAATGAGACTAATATTTGATATCCTGAGAGACACTGTAGAATAAAATCTCATGTTATTTCTAAGTCATAAGAGTGTCTGCTAGTTGGGAAATTTTTTATAAAATCAATTCATTTTTAACTATAATGGCAAATGCCTGGCTATACCCCATACTAGCATGTCTGACTGGATGAATATATACATACAGCTTTAGAAGACCAATTGTAATGGAATTATTGTCAACAAGAGGGATTTGACATGTTTGAGAATCTGGCTGTGCTCATGTAGGAATTTAGAAGGTCACATATAGAGACCTTCTCTTTTGTATGCAGCTCCCATTACCTTGGTATTCAGCATGCACTAATACAACTGGACCCTAAATTTCACTTGTGACACATTTAGAGCTGCTGTTAACTTTCTCTATTGACTGATAGGCAGTCAAGTATGACAGAATCAAGATGTGATTGCACAAGGAAAGGAAAACGTCAGCATGCTTCGCCTTTCTTGTAAGTTGACTAAGTTTTAGAAACCCTATTGAAAGGGTACAGTAAGCTTGATTTTGCCATAGCAGCACAAAGGGAGTGGAAATCCCCTGTCTCCTCTGTATCAGGAGGGAGTTTCCAGCAGATGTGTCCTCAGCTACCTTGCACGTCACACTGTGGATGCCAGGCACAGCACAGGGCTTGGCTGTCAAGCCCTGCAGTCCTCAGGGACCACAGCTGGCTCAGACAGGGCCATGTGGGGCTCTAGCTTAGGGCAGAGCCAGTCCCTCGCATCTGAAGCCATCAGTCTTGTGCATTTGGTCCCCAGAGGCTCCCTACTTTGCACCACGGGGATCTTGGTACCAAAACACATGTAGGTCAAGCTGAAATTTTTTAAAACACTAATTGTTTGTTCATTTTAATTTTTCAAGACTTTCACAGCTCCCATGATGATGGTGAAAGAAACAGCAGGGTAGGCAGATGAGTACCTGCGCCAGTTCCTTCTGTGGAGAAAGTAATGTCCCCCTGCCTGCCAAACTGTAAAGGTAAGACTTCTCTTTCTACTTTATATATCTTGTACTTTTATAAGCACAGCTCAAGAAATTGAACAATATATCAGCACGTATCTTTCACTATTTATCATCAGACACGTGAAAGAAAATTAAAATAATCAGCTTAACAGAATCTATTTGCCAACACTAAATCAACACATATGTATGTAAGGTCCACACGTGACAAAGCAGCACAGGTGAGACCAGAGAAACTTCACTGCCATTTCTGGATTACAACTGATGTAATGTTTTGCTCAAGCAAAAGAAGCATCAGGCCTACTGTCATTTTTGGTTTTTTTTATTGGACTTTTGTAAAGTCCTGCTTTTGATAGAGAAGGGTTGATGTTTCTCCAGGCCATGCCATGAACAATGCCAGTTTCCCTGAGATCACTGACAGTGGGTGACCATACGTTACATATGCCTGCACACAGGTTGCATGTATCTCCAAAACACTCGCTCTAATCAACCACATTACCATTCATTTTCAATCTAAAATATTACAAAATTAGTAAATACACAGTCCACACCTAAACAGAATGCATGAAAAAACCCCACCCCAAACCCCCATATTATTATCAAGGGAAGCCACCCTCCCTGTAAATCTTGCCATCTTGTTCTGCAAACTGGTGGACATACACAAATGAATTGCAGGTTACCAGTATTTAAGAAATTAGAGAAGCTACCCTTTTAGTTGATCATAACAATTAAATCAAAGATTAAAGAGCTGGATTGGAGAATGAAAGTTTTCTCCACCATGGTTCCCCATTCACACATAAGTTCAGCAAATACTTTGTATGCGTGAGTGTAATTTTAGGCATATGAATCATCTCTCTCAAGTCACACCTTAAAATGAGCCTCTTTGCTGAGCTTAATACAGCACTGCCAACTTCGTATGGCACAACTTTACCCACTGCAGAAGGTGCCTCTGCTCACTCTGGGACCTACACCATAAAAATTACACAGTTCATTTCTGTTTCTTTTTTAGGTGATTAACCCCCTATTCCTAGTGCTGCTATACAACTGGAACATCATGTAAATGGTACAACAATTCCTTCTCTTTATTGCTTTTTGTTTTCTAACTTTAAATATTTGGAACAAATTGGTGAATGAGGAATATTACAGATTTTTCAATCTGGCAAACTGCTAGAGGCAAAGTCTGTTTCAAGTACAATGAAAAATAGAAAAGTGCAGTTGTCATCTAAACATAGAAAAGTCTCTCCATCCTTCTGCTGAAGCACAGTTGCTTTTTAATGTCCCAGTCTCACAGTAAAACAACGAATATAGGTCTGCTTGTTTCTAAAGTCTGTTATTTGTTTTAAATAATTTGACTACAGGAGGGTATTCCACTGTATTACCTTTTTTTTTTTCCTTTTCTTCTTTTCTTTTTATTATCTCTAGAGTATACTACCCAGTTTTGGAAGTATTAAGGTGGCTTGACAGGTTGACAAAGAAAATAGACTCAGCTTTTTATGAGCTTTTCTGAACAGATTTACATACAGCAAGAGCCAACGCTTCAGGTATTTTATATCAAATCTATCAATTACAAAGCAATATAGAATTTCTAGGAAAGCTGAAACACAAGCTTGAAGGTATGGAATCAATTGTCTTTATGTTGCCTTTACAAAATTTAATTTTAATATGCTTAGAGGTAGTCTGGGGTCAACTCATCTGGTCACAACAGGTGCTTGAGATCTGTGGAGCTCTTAGGAAATTTTGACAATTACTGTTCTCACAGTTTGCAGTACTAGTATGGATATGCGATTTTATTTTTTTTTCCTGTTTAATTCTGTCACAACATTGCAGATACACATCAGTGTCATCAGGAATTATGTTCACATTTGGAAAGAAGAGACTCTAAGATCTTATCCTCCTTTTTTACACTGTCTGTTGGGCAGTATGCACAAGCATGAACACTTTCCAATCACCATTGATTTATTTAAGCTCATCTTAACAGACACATTTCTAATTGTTCTCAAATTCTAAACCACCATTTTCTACTTATATTTAATACAACAAATGGTACAATTTGTCAGAATTGTCTCGTTAATCTCATTAAGAAATTACCTGGGTTTTGCCAGTCCCTTTTTGTGAAGTGTTATTGTTGGCTAGAGAGTATAAGGGGGAGGAGAGTAGAGGGAGAGGAAGACAAAACACTGAGATCCTACTAAAAATGCATGTGTTCAGGTGCATTTTTTATTCCTATGCAACATATAATCAAACACATCTTAAAAAGGCAATTCTAGAAAATCTCCTGGTAAATAATAAAGTCTCTTCTCAACTGCTGTACATTCTCATTAACTTAAGTGATCTTTCAATAGAAAATGAGTGTAAAAACTACTATATCAAAGGAATAACAATCAACTTACATCTTGCATTTTTTATAATCAACTAATTGATTGCATAAATTGCAGAGCCACAAAGAATTTGTTCCTGCAAATTGAAAAATACTGCACAAATGCCTGTTGTGGCACTGGAGACTGCTATCTACTGCTGTAGATGCAGCAGGGCACAATATTATCGTTATATAAACAATACATTTTTATACACAATGTACCTTTCACAGGATAAGAATTAAGATATCTTCTGTGCACTGTTCCACTATAAACTTGATGTGGTGATTAACTACAGTGATAATATCTTCACATTCATTACGCAACAAATGAGCTGATAATAATGAGAAGCTTTTCATGTTTTCTATCATATCCATAACCATGAAGTTGGGGTCTAGCTGTGAAAAGCATCTGGTTTGGTAGATATTATTGTCACATTATTAATATCCCATACAGAAAGTTAGTGTGATGATCATAAATTTGCTGAATAGTATTTGCATACTTGAAAAAATATTAAAAAGAAACCTTATAATGTACATTCAGAGCTTGCTTACATGTTGTTTTAGAATCAGAACAAATACTGATTCAATATACTGTTTCAAAATTTTTGCTAGCCCCTGCTTGTGAATGCAAGAACACCTCACAAAGCAATGTCAACAAGGATAACTGCATCATAAAAAACTCCTAAACTGTTGTTAAGCCTTTGTCACTGCTTACTCACTTCCACTCTCATACTCGTGGCTCTGCCTCTATGTGCATTTCTGCTTTGTAATTTTAAAAGACAAACTAATGCTTTAATTAATCAAATGATGCAGACTGCTAGGTAGAGATCAAGGGAAGACTGCTGCCAAACTATTTCTTTATGACATGGAGCAGCTGCAGCACCTTACTCCACCAGCAGCTGAACTTTGTGGAGAAAGAGATTACCAATATGCTAAATACGATGTTAATACACAAACATATGCCTACATACACACACACACAGACATAACAGTACAAAGATTACTATGTGAGATTTTTCTGGACAGTATTTTTCTGCTTTTTCCTTCCTATTTAACTTTAAAATTTGCACAAGCCTTTTGCTCTGAACAGTTTAATCATTTCATGCAGTAGAACAGCCTGGGTTACAACACTGAAATACAGGTGTTGACACTAAAGCTTGCCATTGGGAGGGCAGTACAGGAATAAGAAGTTATTTCTTGGGCACCACAGTATATATAAAACCAGCCCTCTATTCATTGTAAAAAATAAGACAGAGAGGTTGTGAGCCAGTGTATCATAGAATCATAGAATGGTTTGGGTTGGAAGGGGCCTTTAAAGATCATCTAGTTCAACCCCCCTGCCTCAGGCAGGGACATCTCTCACTGGATCAGGTTGCCCTGTCCAACCTGGCATTGAACATTTCCAATGATGGGGCATCCGCACCTTGTCTGGGTATCATAAAGAAGTACAAACAGACACATGTTAAATTTATTGCTTTTAAAAAAATCTATCTGATCCCACGTTCACTGTTATGAATGCCACAGTCAAGAATTAAACAACAACAAAGAGGAAAGCAACAGTGAAAAACTGTTTTATGTGCCTGTCTAAAAATGCAAAGGCTGACTCTGAAATTAATCCTTTTCTTAAACAGCTTTTCTTTTCTATTCTTTAGAGCAGGTTTTTATTCTGCTGGAGGAGAGGCATTTAGCACATCTACATACAAACACACTCTTTGAATGGTAATGGGAGAAATAAAAAAATTAGTCTCATAGTTATCTAATCCATTTTCTTGCCAAGGCAGGACTGTCCTGTAGAGTGCAATTTACATTCCAGTTGAAAATTAACACATGTAACCTCTCTCACTCTTATGTCACACAGAGGGTAACAAATCTAGAAGCAGTTTCCAATTTCAACACAAAAAATACATACAAAAATTACCTAAGAAATAGCCACTTTCCAAAAAGGGTACAAATGACCCTGTTTCTACCAACATTTCTCTCATTTACTTCTCAGTACAGATTTTGCTGAACTAAGGTAACTCCTCATAAACTTCGTATTTTAGCATTTTGGTAAAAGGACAACCCATGCTGCTCTAAAATTTGCTCTCAAATACTCAGTCACTCAAAGTGACTTCATGATCATGAATGTTGAATACTTAAATTTCTTGCCATGTTTTTATAGAAGATAGTGCCATATCGTCTTTGTAGTTCTTACTCATGTTAGAGAGAATAATTTCTACTTTCAGAACTCATCATTTACACATCTGTATTAAAAAAAAAAAATTAGGCTCTCAGAATATAACTCACAGATAAGCTGAGTTAGACTTCTTATTTCAAAAAATTTCACCCAGTAATTTCTGGTAATGATGCTTCTATTTTGGAAAGGGCAAAAAAAATAATGTAGAATAAGGAAAGCTTAATGTCATTCTACATGAGACACCAAATATGACCAAAAGGGTCTGCTTTAAGTTCTTTCAATTCACGCTGCAATTTGACTTTATGCTTTGTTTTTAATAACGCTACAGTTCTTCAGCAATACAAAGCTCTTTGAAAATTATAATGCTGTCATATGAAATGCCTGTAAATTTACATTTCCCAAAGCCTCACTGCAAGTCAATTAAATTCAGTCAAGTTCTGCTAAAGAGTAGTTTCCAGGGTGCAATATATGTCTGTAAAAATATTTTTTTTTAATCAAGTCATAATTTCTGATTTTAAGAAAGAAACTACATGAGGAATGAAGAACAGCTGATTCTTCTATTATTTTTGTGCTGTCAGAAGAGGTAGCAGCTAAGCTATTTCCATATACAGTGGATGTGTCAAGACACCTCTTTCAATCCAATATTCCCTTCCTCTTTCCCACATTTGTAGAAGACTTCCTAAGAAGAGCTATACAATAGGCTACCTAAAACCCTGAGGATGAGAACCTAGTGCTCTAACATTTAAAAAAGAGCTGTAGAAGATATACATAAATCATAATTGCAACCTCTAGATCCACAATTGCTATAAACTCAAATCACCCCAAGTTCACAAATATATTTGAGAAACTAGTCTGACCTTTGATCCCCGCCCCCCATGAAACGTAGAACCAGGCATTTGGTTTAAGTTAATCTTCTGTCAAGAACCACTTATAAAAAGCTATATGAAAGTGAATAATTATATTCCACTTTTGTGATTAAGGAATATTAAGCAGAGGTACAATGACTTGCTCAGATACTTAGTAATTACTTGCCTGTCAAAATTGGAAGAATCTAATAAAAATTGATTATTCAAAGTACTTGTCTTTATTTCTATCACTTAACACATATAATCTTGGAACACTGATATTAAAATAACAGTACGTATGCTATTATTATAGATCCTCCCTTATCTGAAAATTTTATAGGAAAAGGGATTTATTTGGCTTCTTTGTTTGGAAAAGTTTAGGAGGGGAGGCTGTGTGGTTTAGTTTTGGTTTGTTTTTTTTTTTTTCCATTTTTTTTGGGGGGGGTGTTTTGTTTTGGGTTTGGTTTTTTTTTTTTTGGAGGGACAGTTTGGTTTTAAATGAAGTGGCTGTAAACTGAAGGTGACAAAAATCTTGTGTATAATGTCTTGAAAATTGTTCTAACTTGAATAGACTTGATATCCAGTAACTTAGTCAAAGATTATTTTTTTAATTTTAACATTTTTGGGGGGGGTGTTTTGTTTTGGGTAAACAAAAAAAAAAAAACCACAAACCAAAAACCAACACACAACCTCAAGTTGGAAATTAGTTAAAGAAAATAAAAATTAAAATTGTACAGGAAAAGCAAAAAAAAAAAAATTGAGTCATTAACCATACTCAAATTTAAACATGCAATGTAGAAACTGGAAAATGAATTTAAAAAAATTCCAGAAGTGATACTTGCAGAGGAATAGAAGTTGTTGTTATTGCATGATCTCTATTCATCAGTTCAAGCTTGTGAGGAGCCAACCAAAGTGAGAAAGAAGCACTTTGGCAGCAGCTGATTGTAGCCAGGAGATCATTCTGAGAAAATTTTCTTATTAATTTACAAAAGTTATGAAGAACAAGCAAAACCCACACTGTCATAAAAAATAGATTGTCTTTTTAGAAAAAAACCCAAAACTAATATAACCTAAAACAGTTCCTGTTACCAACATCCTGGGAATGGATCAATGTTTCGTTTTCTTTGAGTCAGCAGAACAGTATCTGCTAAAAAATGTCCATTTTACTTTCTGTCACATTTGATAAGTACCCAAGTGATGAATGCACAGGGAAACCCATGCAGGAAGCATAACCTTCATACTATTCTTCTTGTAGTTAGTTTTAGTATTAGCAATTCTCCCAGCTCACTATTTTAAGAAAAGACATTTCTTATAAACTACTTCTGCAATTTTGAGAAAACAATCCCAGTAATCACCGTACATAGGAAATATGAACACTAAAGGAAACTGAGAAATTATTTTACAAAGCAGAAGGACACAGGTTACGTTCAACCCTAGAACCAAATTCTGCCCTCTGCACTTAAATTCTTCAGTGGATATATTCAGCTCCATTTTCGGGCTACTTCTGCCTTAATCGAGTGCTCTGATGGTTTAGGCAAAGATGAGTAAATCTAGGTCCCACTGACTCTGCCTGCAGACCTGTCACATGACTAGACATAAAGCTTTAAAATTTGTCTACAGGTTTTGAATCTTGTTATTACTGCATCACTTAATTATTACTGCATCATTATTAGTTAATTATTACTGTATTATTACCAACTAATATAGAATACCTTGAGTATATAGTGGCACATTTTATCTGGGAGAATGTTTAATTAATTTGCCAAATGACTCTGCAAGACTATGCCAGAATTCTACCTAATATAAATGTTTCCTGCACCCATAACTCCTGGTACTTAATTTCCTTACCAGAGGTTAGTAAAAACCCTGCAAACTTAAGCACTGCTACAGGGATTCCCCAGCAGACCGATTCCAAACATAACTGGTTTCTTATAAGATTTTTTAGCTGCTTTTTTTTTAAATATATTTCTCTTTGCTGGTGAGGTGGGTTGACCCTGGCTGGACTCCAGGTGCCCACCAAAGCCACTCTATCACTACTCTGCCTCAGCTGGACAGGGCAGGGAAAATATAATGAAAGGCTTGTGGGTCGACACAAGCAATTACCTTCACAGGTAAAATGACTTGGGGAAAATGAATTTATTACCAATCAGAGTATGGTAATGAGAAATAAACTCTAAGCATTAAAATACCACCCCTCCCTCCTTCCCAGGCTTAACTTCACTCCCAGCTTTGTTTACCTCCTCCCCTCCAGAGGCACAGGGGGATGGGGAATGGGGTTGCAGTCAGTTCATCACAGGTTGTCTCTGTCACTCCTCCCTCCTCAGGAGGAGGACTCCTCACACTTTACCCCTGCTCCAGCATGGGGTCCCTCTCATGGAGACAGTCCTTCACAAACTTCTCCAACGTGAGTCCTTCCTCCCATGGGCTGCAGAGCTCCAAGAACTGCTCCAGTGTGAGTCCCAGGGTCACAATTCCTGCCAGCAAAACTGCTCCAGTGTGGTCTCCTCTCTCTTCAGGTCTTGCCAGTAGCCTGCTCCAGCATGGGCTTCCCACAGGGTCACAGTCATCTTCAGGTGTCTCCACCTGCTCCAGGGTGGGGTCCACCATGGGCTACAAGTGGAATCTCTGCTCTGCTGTCAATGTCCATGGGCTGCAGAGGGACAGCCTGCCTCACCATGGTCTTCTCCAAAGACTACAGGGGAATCTCTGCTCTGGCACCTGGAGCACGTCCTCCCCTTCCTTCTTCATTGACCTTGGTGTCTGCAGGGTTGTTTCTCTCACATATTCTTGCTTCTCTCTCCAGCTTCAATTATTCCTGGTGTTTGGGTTTTTTACCTCCTTAACTATGTTATCCCAAAGGTGCTGCCACCGTGGCTGATGGTCTTGGCCTTGGCCAGTGGTGGGTCTGTCTTGGAGCCGGCTGGCATTGGCTCTGTTGGACATGTGGGAAGCTTCTAACAGCTTCTCACAGAAGCCTCCCCTGTATCCCCCCTGCTACTAAAACCTTGTCACGCAAACCCAATAAAGCCTGTTTGCAAGGAAAAAGATGACATCTAAATATCCTATATTTAATAGTAACAGAAAAGGCATTTCTAGGAATTAGATCACAGCTGCAGGCATGATTCCAAATCCCTCATTTTTAAAAGTGGGTATTTCTTTACTGAAGTCATGATTTCCCATGCTAGATCATCATTGTACAATCATTTGCTGTTAACAAAGTAAAGTAAGACAAAATTGGTGAGGAAGAGGAAAACTATACTACCCAGGATTTGAGAGCTATGTACATGCTGCATAACAACAGAGTATGTATAATAAACTGGCCTTTAATCTTGAGGAATATTTACTGAAGAAATGAAACTACAGCAAGTATTCACATCCAGGTCTCTTTTTCCATATCCTGTGTTCCAGGTACAATGCAATGCGAGTCTGTACTCAAATATGCAGCTCTAAAATCAAATTATAGGTTGTACTCCACAGTATCATGAGCAAAATTCAACTTATTTCCTCTTGTAAAAAAAAAAAATTTAAAAAATATTTAATATTCTACAGAAAAATATTATTATTCATTGGATTGACAGGGCAAGCAAAAATGTATTTCCCTGATTCCAGGGCTGTAGAGGATTTTGTTGTGGTATTACTTTTCCAGCCTCTTGTCATTCTAGTGAAACATCTCCTGATGGTTTCTTTTACAGGTTAAAGAAAAATAAGCCTCACAAAGCATGTTACACACCATTCATATATAAGCATTTCCATTTTTCTCTCCCCCCCCCGCTTTGTTTTCCACATACAGATAACATTATTTTCTTCTTTAGTCTTAGAAATAGAATGCCAAAAGAAGACTCCCTGAAGTGTAATGTAAAATTTACATCAAGTACTGAAAAAAGGAGAAGAATGCAGAGCCCTGCCAGATGAGGCATTACCCTACAGAATCTTCCCCCAATTCTCATCCCATCCCTCCTTCACTTTCATGGTCTTTGCATCAATAAAGTTGCAATTATTTTCTGGACAGTAGAACATCTTCACCAGTGCTGAAAATACATCTGCTGCAGAGTACTAGGACACTGAGACTTTTTCATTGGACATTGTTTAAACTCCTGAGACAGAAAAAAAAAAAATTAACAGAGATCTTGAGTGCTTTTTACGACATCTTTGATACATGAGGAAATTGCAGGACCCCCACACACTCCACTGTATTTCACAGGTAAAGGAGTTCATACATCTGACTCCTGTAGAAGATTCAAGGCTGTACATCCCAAAGTATTTATAGAAGTACTACAGTTCTCTGCTTCTCACAACTCAGGAAAGAGCTAAGCTTGAAAGCCTCTGTCATCAGCTACGTTTACAGAAACCAATATGTATTCTGGCTGAAGTTTCAGCTTTCCTCTTTGGTCATCTCAGAACAAACATAACTAAAATACATACATGTGGACCACAAGTGTTTCTGATTAAGCCCCAGCAGATGCAACAAGATTGATGCCTGGGTATCTTTTTACCCTGTTGAATACATAAAGCTGGTATTCCACCTCATATAAACTGGCTTTGGAATAATTACTGATCCTCAGAATCTTTTAGTCTCTATTTCTGCTTATCCTATTTCTCTGTGTCTGAATATGTATGTTGAAAAAATTAGGAAGAAAACTATTACTTGGGCTTGAAGATGAATGACTTACCATATTTTGCTTCTCCAATTATTTTAGAAAATCCCTGATATTTCTTTCTTGTAAGCAGCAGGGAAGTTCTTTTTCCTATCTATGCAGGATATATTAATAAAAACATTACTCTAAAAGGTCACATTGTTATATTTACAGTCTGCACTAAGCCTGCCAGCAATATGAAATTCATGGAAACTTTGATTAAAAAATGAAAATGCATGTACAAGCTCACAGAAGGGGAACACCGTATAGAATAATCATCTATGCATACTCACACATATACACTGTCAGAGAGTGAAGAAGCAAAAAGAACATGCTTCCTCAAAGAGAAATGGCACATCATATCTTCAAAGTGAAGGCAAAGCCTTTAGAAATAAAAATTGCTCAGATAAATGCTTATTGGGATTTATAAGCTCTATCCTAGAATATGTAAGAACAACAAAGCTAACAAAGACTAGCTATTCCACTACAGTTCTTCAGCATTAGCATATATAGTCCATTATATGAGTCTACATCTCAAACTTCATTTTTCAGAAATGGTTATAACCCCAAAAGTGAAAAAGCAGCAAATGGGAGGAGTGGGGGGAGGGGAACACATAGGGAACGGACGACACATGACACCAAAACAACAAAAAAACCCTTATGGGTTCAGTTCTGCTTCCTTTAAGTAGACACTTATGTTACTGAGTCATTATAAAACCCTACAGTTTTCATCTAAATTTCCGTAAATAAAATCTTCCAACTTCCTCTTCCATATGACTCTTTACAAATATAGATTTGCATATTACCTGTCTTTTTTGCACTTGTTCTTTTTATGTTAGGTTACTTCATTCTCAGAAATATACAGAAGAGTTAAAAAGAACTCCAGGAATAAAAATAACACCTGAATTCATATTGAGATGGGGAAATTTATGCACAATAAGATCATTAAATAATGATTAAGAGTGATTGAGCAGCCATAATCACTTCTTAAAAGCAAAAGGCAAAATAGTTTCTAATAAACTCCCCTAACAAGTTTTTCTAAGAATCTTGCAGTAAACAGTTATCCATGCACCTTTCATTAGCAGTATCTTTAGTTTTTTATCCTATGTTTCCAAAACATTTGAAAAATCAATTGCAATCTTTAATTCTACTCTCATTTAAGTAATAAAGTGCTTTTGAAAATATCTTGCAGTATCTCCTGGGCTGCTTTTTGCAGTCTTTTCACTATTGAATGCTATATTCAGTTTTTATCAACTGTATCAAAACTTTGGTATCATGTTCTGAAAGTAAAGAAGTGCAGAACCAAGTTTCAATGAGTGTGTGGTGGTTCTACTGCAAAGCACACAAGTATCAGGTTACCCTCAGATAACTAGAAATAGTATCTGTGGGTTTTTTTTTTAAAAAATCATTATTACCATTTCAATAAAAAGACAGCCTGTAAAAGAGTTGTTTTAAAGAGGAAGCAGGAAAGCAATCTGATAATCACTGCCAAGAGGCTAACCCGCCTTTTACCTACTTATGCGTTCATGTACTGAAACAGTCTTGGTAGGGATATAATCAAGTGCTTCTTTGAGAAACTAGAACTAATTTTCAGAAAAATTATTTATGACACATTTCCTGAGAAACCTGAAAAACTCTGTGGGTTTCAGGAAGAGCTTGACACTTGGCCCATGTTCTTCAAATAGATTATCAACGCACGCAGGACTGCTCGATACCTCCGCATGAATCGAGCACATATCATCATCTTTAAAACAAAACCATTCAAAACCAGATTTTCACCAAGCACTGGAGGTTCAATGCTGGTAGGGCATGGAAATTAAATAGACAAAGGTTTTTATCAACCATGGGAAACCAATGCTAAGAGCTTAGCTCTTACTCCAGAGAGCAACAAATCACCAGAAGATACAGACTGAAACCTTTCATCAGGAATCCTCATACACCCAGCAGTTTAAGTTACACTATAAATGAATAAAATATATTTGAATATATATATATATATTTTTATATATGTGCATATATATATGTGACCATATATTGAATATATTTGTTTTTTTAATTGCAAATCTTATAAACAGGAGTCAGTGTGAAAAAAGCAGCTCTGGAAGCTGCAGATGAGATTGCAAAAAAGAGGCAGAAATGGCAAGCAAGTTACTAAAAAAGAGTTTCTAGCTCTGCATTACTTCCAACCGATTTGCAGTGGGGTTGGAGGCATTATCCAGGCAACCTGAAGTGGCCGCAGTTGTTTTGCAGCAGAATGCTATTGTGCAAGTGAAGTACTGTGCTGAAGTACTGCAAATATAAAGTAATTGGAGGTTCACTTTTTACATGTCATTTTCAAGCATCTGTCTTGCCAAATTAAAGGGCTTGGCAGGTGATTAAATAGTGGCCTGAAATTGTACTTAAAGGAAAATGTGGTACGGGCTGTCACGTCAGCTGCGAGGTAAACACATTCTTGAAGAGCAGCTGATCATGTGCCACCCTAGGACTTAATGTAGTTGAGGTAATCAGAACCAGAAAAACAGCATTCATAGGGTACAAACAACGTTTTTCCTACAATTTCAGCAGGCTCAAATACTGTGCTGTGTAGCACAACAGAAAAGTTTACCCAGTCAACATTCACTAGGCTGATTTATATAACAGGCCTTTCTCATGCATGCATATTATTATTAAACATCATTAGTATTAAGCTACCAGACCTTTTAAAGCTGCTCACTAATCAAAAACCCACCAGGACCATCCATTTGAAGCTGAAGAATATAGTGTCAAGGAAATTTCTCTATATTCTGTGTGAGGAAGAGACACTTCCTGCAGCTTTGCTGCCTTTGAGACGCAAGCACACCAAGTGCTGACAGGAGAATGAATAGAGCCAGTCATGCTAAACATGCATCCTATTGTTTTGGGCTGTGTCGGTCAGATCCACTGTCAACACAGTTTCTGTTTCTCCCTCTGCCTTCCCCCCCTGCCCCCATCTTTTGTTGCTGTTGTTGGCAACTTATACTCATCCCGTTGGATTCAAGAAGAATATGCTGGGAACCATGTTGCATCTGCTGGAGCCACTCTTTTAAAGAAACATATACACGTTTAATTTTTTTATTTTTTTTTTTTTAAGCATTTCAAAAATAACCCCTTGGAAAGCAGGAAATAGTTTTCCTCTTTGGAAACTAAACACATATCTTGGGGAAATTCACTGCATTCCCTCCTCACTACAAGGATGAGAGAGTTTCAAAAGAAGGTGCTGATTGGGACACACACACCTCTCCCATACATGTGCTGCCATACACGCTTATATACATGTATACACATATGTGTGCATTTATTATTATTGCTTTCCAATGACTAGTTTCCAAAGGGAGCAGTCTTCCAAAATCAATCATGCTCTATTTAAAGATAGGCAGCCTGAACAGATGTTTGATCAATAACAGCCAAAGCCAGCACTGTGTTTGTGGGAACAAAGAGCTCACGTTGAGTTAGAAACCTCAACATGGAGCATGCAAGTTAGCATTCAAATGTGTGCAAAGTCTGAATGCACTACAGTTATTTGAGACAATTCCTATTCTACCACATTTAATGAAAAATTGCAGCTTTTCTACATTTTTTTCACATCCATGTAAAGAAATCTTTAAGCCAAAATAAAGTGTTAAAAAATTAAATGAAACTTAGCAAATGCTAATGAAAACTGGTTTATCATAGAGAGAGATTTATAAAGGATGAGGTGAGAACAAGAAAAATAAAAGGTGTTATCCTGTAGGAAAATATTTTACCTGCAGTGTCACAAATGGACACGTTTCCTGAAAAAACACTGTCCAAGACTTCAGTAAGTTCTGGACCTTATTCAGATCTTTTTTTCTACTGATAAACGAACAGGTGGGTGAACCATCCCTCATAAAAGCATGAGGGCTAACATAGATTCAAGCTCAGAACTCATGGATCAAGGACAGTGACTTGCAAGACCTTAAAAGTCAGTGACAAGCCAGAAGGCAGCTTTGGTTTTGTTTCATTTTCAAAACAGATTAAACTGGTAACTAGCCTTGAGCTTAAAGAACAACAACAAAATGTATGCATGCTGCAAACTGATTCCTTTCAGGTTTCCCCTTAGGGAAAGCAACACGTTTGTCGTCATAGGGAATGCCATCTCTTGCCTTCCCTGTGGCCAAGTAAAGGAACTGCCTAAAGAGATGTTTATACCACAGCCACTATAAATGAAATAAAAAGATGATAAAAAGATGAGTTGCCAGGGTTCTGGCCTACACACATTTGAAGGAAGGCTGAAATTACAACCTACAGGGAGAGGCTGTCAAAGCGATGGATGGCAGAAAGTCACCCTGCCAAGACAAAATAAGAAAGACTGCAATATCTATTCTTTATCAATCACACAGACTGCATTGCATTACTCTTTTTAACCCTCAAGCTTCAGGAAGGAAGACAGGCTTCTAAGCACCCCTAGGTTATTGCAATGACAGGGAATCAAACAAGAGGTAAATGATACTGGGGACAGTGGGATCAAAAAGAACAGAGGCCTATCAATCTGTTTCAGAAAAGTTTGTGCACCTGCAAAAAAAGAGGAATACTTTCTAAGCTGCAAGATATCCTAAAAGTGACATCCATACATTGTATAAATAGCATAGCTCTTCCCAGGAACAAGGAGGGAAGGAGATGTTCACTTAAGGTTACAGGACTTTTAACAGTCTACCCCTGATGAGCAGGTTACACATTGAGAGATTTTTAAACTTTACTACTGCTTCCCAACTTTATGTTGCTTCTGATGACACCACTGAAGTATGAAAGATTCGGTAGATCATCGAGTAGTCCCATCTTACTTCAAACCCTACAAATTTATGAAGAAAAATGAAAAAGCTTGCTAAGGTTGAGTTCTTTGACAAATGTTTTGAGTGGTATTAAAAGACTGGACATTGCATTCTGCATTGATCACCACCCACTGCAAATTATTTAAAAACAAACAAACAAATCTCCTCATATCTTTAAGGGATTATTGAGCAAAATTTCCTGAAATTTCTGGGATGCACCATCGACAGAGTTTGGAAACAAAAGAACAAATTCCCCTTGGCAATTTTTCACACCTCCATGCTTCAAATTTAACTTGCTAACTGAGTAATAGGATTGATTACCAAATAATACTATTTGCATCCTGTGGGAAATGTCCCTGAAAGAAACTTGTTATGTGACCTCAGCCTATGACAATCAAGTGTGGATCCTCTTAAAAAGTCTCATTAATTTCTTCTTTAATCTTGGTTTTCGGTGTTCTGTTAACTAATGCCTGGATCCTTTTTTTTTGCACTCTCTCTTCTCACCTCCTCTTTCCTTCTCAGCCTTAGCTCCAATTTTTTTTTCTCTGCTCCATTTACCACACTATCTCTTATCTATACCTAACTTCCAGTAAGCTTCTACATTCCCTTGCAGTCTCTAAGGAACAAGTTTTTCAATCATACCTATAAAACCTAGTCTGCCTTTAGAATATAAATACAATGCTTAAAAATGAAATGGAAAAAGGTAACAAAATAAGTCTAATCACTTCCATATGTTTTCTACTTTCCATCCCAAATTTTTCCTCTCGGTTACACAGAGTGACTTCTTAAAAAAAAAAAAATTTAAAAGAAATTGTGACTTCAGTTTCCCTGGTTTCCAGCTGTAGAATTACCTTAGAGTTGCATATCTGTTTCTTTTCGATGACAAACCCTAATTGCTGCACTCCTACATCCACTTTTTTGCCACCTAAACACAAATAAGTGGTAAAGGGAGATTACTAGAAAGGAGTGCAAGTGTTAAGAAAAATCTCTCTATTTTTATAAATCAACTCAATTCGGAAGCCTACATCAGATTTACATCAACATAATTAAATTATCTTTGGCTGCTTGCCAATGGAAACAAGAGCAGAATAGGTCATCATTTATATTTTGGCCCTATTTTTTGAATGGAAAAATAACATTTTTCCAAAGGCTTCTGATAATAGTCACTATCCAATCCCACAGAAATTGTATGAAGATAAGTATGTGAAGAACTGTGCAATCTTTTGATACTACAGTGGTTTGGGTTAAGTATCATCCATCACCATTGGAGTGCTAAGGTTGAATTTGTCTTGACCCCAGATTTGCCTAGTGACAAAAAAAAAAAAAAAAAAAATATCAGTAAACATCCATATTCTAAGGGAATGCAAATGAATCTATCAAAGTGAGAATTCAGGAAACCTTAGCCTGGATTCCTCTCTGGAGCATTTGCTTGCTGTTATCATCCAATAGCTAAAATCAGAAAAGCTATAGCATAGTTACATTTTCTTTTTTAGAAGTGCACTAGGCTAGACTTGCCCCATGTATGAACTTCTAGTGATTGTATACTTGCCATTTTATGAGGAGAAGATTTTTACCTGTAATAATTACTGTTATGACATTCTGCAGCATTGCTAATCTGATGTTACAGGTTAGTTCAATGATTCCAATATTAGGTATTAATAATGAAATAAGTTTTAAAGATTTTTGTATAAAGACTTTGTAATGTGGAGTATACATTTTTATTTATTCTAGAAGGACTTCTAAATAACATTTTACATCATTAGACTTAGTCCGGCTTTATTTAATTTAGATATAAATACTACATTAAGACTGAAATCAATCAGTCCCTGTGCAACAGCAAAAATTTCTGTCATTTTGCAGATATGCTGTTTCCAATTTCAGAGATGTCATTTCTCTTTTCTGAGAACAATGGTGCTAATTACAATATGCAATGAAGAGCATCTGGAATCTAAAAATCAACTTATGCCTGTGTAAAGAGATCCATTAGCTTCACTGGGCATTGAATCAGGCTGTTACTGCAGATCGGTCAATGTAATTCTCCTCGATGTGTCAGACATTAATGAAGTTAACATGGGAAAGAACAGCACACAGCAAACAGCTGATGACAAAATTGCCCAAAGCGCTCAGCTATTGCTGAAGCCTACCCATCAGGCACAATTTCATAACCTTCTGAAAAGCTTTCAGACTCCAGACAATATTCTGTTGCTGTCATTAGAAGCATACTCGGTGACTTTTCTTAATCCATTAAAGGTTAGTGCTCACTATTATTTCTGGTTACCAAGAGGCAGCATTCTGGCACTGCTTTATAAACATTGATTCCAAATGGGAGTTTTTCAGCCTGAGTTTATGAAAACTTTCATTCTCTGCTGTCAATGAAATCAAAGTAACAACAGGACAGATCTTTACTGCCTCCCAACTCACCCTCTAGCAGACAGAAGAGATTAAAAATTCAGAAGAAATTAAAAATTCTTTCTTTCCTCATGGGGATATGCTGCTCTAATAGAATTTATGTCATCAGTTTGGACATCCTGCATTGCATGAATTTCACCTCCACTCATTTGGGAACAGATGATTTTGTTGAAAAAGTCACACACACACAAATATACATAAAACCCAGGTACCATTAACCTTACACAAGTGAACATGCCTTTGAAGATGAGCTTTTAGATTCCTCTCTAACTCAATAACTGACAACTTTACTGAAAGCCTAGTAATATTAACCTTTGTAATCAAGAACGTAAAGTCTTCTGGTCTACTGATAACATACTAACACAGATGGAAATTAACTGCAAGCCAGCCAGCCTATAGCCTCAGTACATACACTTCCTCGACAGACGTAGCCTTGGACTGTACACTTCCCGAGCCAGATTAACCCAAATGAAATATTAAAAAAAGGTGTAAGGCTTTGAGTACTCAAATTACCTCGTTTAGATACCAAATAATCTCTGGAGCACTACACCATACTGTCTGGACACTCTCTGAAATTTTCCTTATAAAATGCCTTCATCTGCAAACACTTTTGTCACTGTGCTCTGAAATCTCTCATACTTGGAATGTGAAACACTTCCCTTGCTCTGCCCCATGTCTGGCAGGTGGGAATAAAAACTCAGCATTTTATTTCCTAATAAGAAAGGATAACACATACTTAGCTTCATGTAATGGTCTTAGTAAAATCAGCATTTCTCTGATTTCTAAAGCGAGGCGTACGCTTGTATGCAAGCAGTGTTTTTAGAAGGCATTTGAGATGTGCTCCATTCACCTTTTCTGTGTGAGATTCTGGGTACTCAGCGCCTCCAACCATTGAATCAATACTGCATGCTAAACAGTTTCTTTGTCAAAGGCTCCACTGTGCTGGCACACTCAAGAAAGTTAAGATCAACATAAGTAATTCTAGTGTGAAAGATTTTTTGCAGAGTATACATTTTAGAAACTTTCTTCTACACAGCTATCTTCTAGTAAGGACTGAATTACAGAAATTTAATCTCTCATTTGATTTAGGCTCATTTTTCAGTCTCTTGCTTTGATTCACCTTAACTCTGTCTCCAGCCAAGACTGAGTAGCTGCAAGAGATGTGTTTCTGTTCCACAGCAGAGGTAACTCACTGCTGCTTTGATTCCCTAAGTCCAGTCTTCAAAGACAGATTCTGGGGAACACCTCCACAGTGCAGGATTCTTTTGGGGTTTTATTTTTATCTTTTTTATGTCATTGTCCAGAGTAGCTGTAGCAGTACTAAGACCACCTCGTGCACTTAAAAATTTACTTTGTCTTAGAGAGGAAACGCAGAACATCTGAAACAAACTGGTAGGTCTTCAGATGGGAAAACCTTGGGTAAAAATGTTACTGAGCATAAAGGGTGAAGAGCTCTGGCACCTTTGGGGAACTTTTTTCTTGTCCAACAAACACTGAGCCTAATGATTGCAAGATCTGTGTTCTGTATCAGTATAATTTGGAGGGGTTTCAAGGAACTGAAGGCAAGATTTCTCCACTCAGAAGAATGAGGGGTCAAGACAATGAAAAGCAGACACCCACTACTTCCAGAAAAGGGCTCACAGATTAAAGGAACATATAGGTGAAGGAGATTGGCCAGGATTAGATTTGGATGGTGACAAAGAATAAACTCTGCAATCATCCAGGCCAGTTGCCAAGCATGCAGAAAAATAATTGGCAAGAAACTAGGCAAGTTTCTGATGGTACCTCCACTCCAATAGGAAGGTTTCTATTGGAACCCTGCCTGGCTTCTATGCTGTTTTCATAACCATCAGTTTCTTATAAAATTTGAAACATTTTGCAATTGTCTACTTTCTGTAGAAAATGCTAACTCTGATTTTTTTTTTTTCTTTTCTTTACTTTAAATGAAAGCCAACCTGATGCTGACTGCAGTTTACCAAGCCACAAATGACTCAGACTGTGAATTGCTCTGGGTTAGAAATATCTTTCTGCCCTCACTGCAAAACTATTTTCCCTTTGTACAGAACAGAATCAGACTGAGACTCGCAAGGCTTCTGCATTAAGGTGAACAAGTACAACTTCAACTGACACAACACACCATTCTCTATTTAGTAAGTCCAAAAGATGTTGTACAATTCTGAAAGTGCAGAGTCTAAATTACCAGGCTTGTCTTCTAGCTCAAGAAATAAAGGTTCATGTTTCCAGACAAAGGGGTCAACAGTTCTCTTTTCAGAAAACCAGTCCAAGGAACGTTACTACAGTTTGAAGATGTATTAACCTTTAGTCACAGTTACTCATTTGCAAACACACTGTATTGAATGGATTTTTTTCCAGTTAAAAAAGGTTGATGTTCATTTGAAGACGGGAATGACATTTTATCCATGTTACAAACACATTATATTAACTGTATCTAAAAATACTAATGGGGGAAAAAATAATCAGGTATTCTTTTATTCCTTATATTAACTTTAGGAACAACACACAGTTCCTTATACAGTAATTGTCACGCCTCTTTTTTGAGTCAGGAAGTCAGCTTTCACTTTCATTGGCATATTACTACCTTAAACAACATAGCAAGGGAGATAAAACACAAGAAATTGCATTTATAAGAACACAACAAAATTGGCAGGGTGACCCAGAATCAGATGAAGTTTCCTAAATCACTGTGAAATTGATTTTTTCTGAAAACGGCAAAATTTTGAATTGTCAACATCCCTTTAAAGTGCTACTTTGCACTAGCACTTATAAACACCTGATATAAAGGCACTAAGAAAGAATAACATTATAAATTAATATAACAGTAAGGTTAAAAGGAGAGTAAAAAAAAACAACCAACCAACAGAAAACCAAACAGAGCACAAGTAATCAGACATTCAACCTTAGCTGGCCCCAATATAGAAAAATGGTGAATGCTTCCATATTGCTACTTTCATGAGACCAGCAAACTGCATAGTTTATGTTGGAAACAAGACAAGCTTTGCCTCATAGTAGAATGTGATTTTTCACAAGCTTCAGAGAAGGTAATTTTACCAGAATATATAATCCTTCATTACTGCTTTGATAGTATAAAAAATTAAAATATTTTTAGACATAATTAGACTACTGTTGAGCTATCTAGATATCTGTATACTCAAGGATCTTAAATAATAACTTGTGTGGTCATCTGGGATATATTGTTGATGGTTTATTTTAATCCAAATAAAAATGAAACACACAAATGGATGGCAATTATTCAGGCCTGATCATGCTCAAATTTTGAGGGACTTAACATAATCTATGAAGCCCTGGTGGCATTTTTTATTATCATAAACAGGCAAGACTAGCTAAAGATTTCTCCTTTGAATTCAGTTGCTTATTTTGGTCCGGTATAATAAACAGAAAATAATATACAATCCAATTTTGCTGTTCTTTAACTACACAAAGCTTACAGCTACCTTCTCCTACAGAATGTTACTGAAATAATAAGTTATCTTCATTCATTAAAAATAAACAGAGTAGCCCATTTATGATATCTAACAATATAGGATTTCAGCTTCTATTTGAAAGAATAAAATAACCCCGAAAAGAAAGAAAAGTGCAGCAAGACGACCTGCACTTCTCATTTGAATGTTAACCAACCCACAGCATTTCAGGTCAGTCTACCCACTGATAAAGACGACGCTTGCCAACAGATTACAGCATGAAAAAATTCACAGTAGTTCACTTTTCTCTCTCACACTTTATTAATAAAGTAAAAAGGCCTTTATTTTCCAGTTAACTCTCCTGTTGCAGCATCTGTCTTTCCCATTAAAATATAATTCAGACAAGAGTAAAGCAAACACCTGCTACCTGCCAAACACAAAATAACCAGCATAAAACTCAGCTAATGTCCCTTTTGGCATTGCAGAATGTGTGCAGACCCTAGGAGGGGAAAACTGCAGGATTCACTCAGATATAATTAGCTCTTCTACTGTATATTAATAAAAAGAAGAGGGTTATAGAAAAACCTTATAATAAAAGGTTTATAGAATTCAGTTGAAAATGTCACGAGCATATATTTTCTCTCACCCTACAGCCTAGATGAGTGTGTAAATACTCATCATAACATATAAAAACAGTTTAAGAATGGCTACGGTTGTGTCATCCAGATCACGAATAGCCTTGTCCTTAGAAATACTCCTACATTCGCTTCACTAGCAATCCAATGTCAGAATTTTTGTCTTTTGTCATATTTAAAAAAAAGAAAGCAGCTGTCAGTCATCAACAAGAAATAAGTTGGGTACTCAGCTCACCTGAGCATGCCATGACTTCTAATGGTCTGAGAAAATCTTTCTTCTCAGTGCTATGTCTCTTGAATGCTTTTGTCACTCAGTTGGTCCACGAATGGATCAAGAATACAACCCTGCATGGGTACTGCATTTAATATTACGGCTGATAGCCAACAGCACTGACCTCTAGAGACAGACCTGGAGGGCAGACATGCCTTTTTTAGAATAAAAAGGGCTATTTCATTGCATGCACAAGCAGTCCTACTGTCAGGTCTCTCTTCTAATTGCCTGCCATGGGGTGTTAGAACCAGAAGCCCTTACAACTACATTGAATATAAAAGTACTTATGTCTGGGGCACGTACAGCTTTAGGTAATGTACAGCCATGGTTAGCTCGACCCTATGCCACCCGTCTCTGTCTCTGATTCTTTTTCTCGACATTTTTGCCAACTAACAAAATTGATGTGGCATCAAGAGAAGACTATTGTATTAAGTATATATTAGCACACACTTTCTTAAAGTTAAGAATGCTTGTCTCTCAGGTGGGAACAGAAATCTCATTTGAGGAAAGTCACATCTTCAACTGGCTCAGTTATTGCACTATCACTGGTACCAGATAATATGCTTTGAACAAACAACTCAAAAGGTGGAAAATTCCAATAATATAGATCATCTCAAAGGTCAGCCTAACCAACAGCAGACAAATCTTTTCTTCAACAAAAATGGCTCATCATCAACAGCAGTAAGTGATGAAGGAGGATAGTCATCTGCTATAATAGGTAAAATTTTGGACATCTGTTCAGGTTAACAGTTAGATGGGTTGGATAGGTCACAAAGAAACTTCTTGAAAGGGTGGTTTGCATGCATCAATTAGAGAGGGAAATTGGAGCAACTCAGTTTGAGAATTACCTAATGACTTTTGTCTGAGAAGCCTGAAATGTAGATAAACAAGAAAAGAAAAAAAGAAAAAGCAATTTAGACTTTAAATGACAGGAGACTCTGTAACACCAAACGCAAATACTTAACAACATAGAAACAATACTCTGCATGTATTTAATTCCTATCTTATTAATTGTATTAACAAAATCAAAGAAAACTCATTTGCTGTGAGGATATGCATCATAAAGCAGAGATGTCTGTATCCTATCTAAACTTATGTGTTTTTGTAATTAATATGTCTAACTGGTAGTAATTATTACTATAATGAATTCCTACCTGCGAAGCTCAAAACTATAGCTTACAGTCTTAGGCAGCAAGATTAACAACTGGCACCTGAATGGTAAGCAAAACTTGTTCTTGATGCCTGAACATTTCTTTCTAACCAGAAATAAATGACCCAACATAATAAAAATAAAAATAAAAAATTAGAACTAGGTTCTCCTTTGCATACAAATTCTTCTATAGATCTGCATTAATTCTGCATGAATATTGTAAAATCTTTCCCTGTAGCTGTTTTCTGTGGGATGACCTTGTGCAAAATACCCAAGAGGGTAAAAAAAGGATAGCTAGAACTCTCTGTAGCATGAGTGTCAAAAGACTAAAGCTGTCCATGGGGACTAAGAATAGAAAAATGCTTTTCTCTAATGTTCAGTGGTAAGTAATGGCCCTTGCACTTGCTTCCCAATCCAAACAAGATGATGCTTGCCCCTGTCATAATTGGAACTGCAAAGCCAAAAGTACATTTTCTATTTAGCTGGCTTTCTGATGTCAACAGTGTTTCATGGGGATAAGGAATACTGTTGGGGAAAAAAACTAAAGATCTTATAATATAGTACACTGGAATTTGCAGGTAATGCAACTTCCTTTTTTCTGAAGGATCATTAGCATGGTTGGGCACCATTNCACAAGAAGCTGTGAGAGGACACAGCTGGGACAGTTGACTCAAACTGGCCAAAAGGATATTCCATACCATATGACATCATGCTGAACAAAACAAAAAACTGAGGGGAGGTGGCTGGGGGAGTGGCAGCCACAGCTCAGGAACTGGTTGGACATTGGTCAGTGGGTGGTGAGAAATTGCATTGCACATCACTTGTTTTGTATATTCTATTATTTTCCCTTCCTTTTCTGTCCTATTATAAACTGTCTTTATCTCAACCCACGAGTTTTACCTTCTTTCCCCCTCCCCCCCGATTCTCTCCCCAGTCCCACTGGAGGAGTNAAAAAAATTCACATGCAAACTTTCAAGCAGGAAAAAAGGTGTTAGTGGGGGCCAGAAGCCATAAATACCAGAGACCTTGATGATACTGCTTCTGCTACCACAGAAGGAAATAAAAGTCTGAGAGTTATAACTGAGATCTATTTTCTTAGCTCCTCCAGCAAAATGTCAGCAAACTGACTCAAATGACAGTGACAGTTGCTAAACCTTTCTTCAAGGAGTAGTTCAAAGTGTCAGCATGAAACAAACAGGACTCTTGTGTTTTCTATACTGATGTGCATTGCCTTTCTACTGTACAGAGGTTTTGATCTCTNTGGGTTAAATCACAACATTAGCTTAGTTGTATCTATTGTAGTCTCCTGCTACGTCTCAAAGTTTTTCAAGAACATGTTTTCCCCAAACAGTGCCAGTCCTTCAGATTTAATGCCTTCATTTGGACAATGATCAGCCAAGAAAGTTTCTGAAGCCCAGGATGAAAATTCTGGTTGAGACAGAGCTAAAGACTCAGTCCTGATTTAGAACTGGATCCTTCACATCTCAAGTGAATGTGATATTCACTACTGGTTACCTCAAAATGTTTTTCCCTTTCATTTATTATTTTCTTCCCATATGGACTGAAAAGAAATACTAAAATAAGAAAGTTTTTAATGAATGAAAATGCCTGATTCTTGTTCACCCCATGTTTAAGAACTCTGGGGGCCAAGTCTGCTTTGTGCAGGTTTAACCTTGGAAGCTCAGAAAATCCCTTGGCAAAGATCTCCCAGCTTTTTTACATGGATATCTGAGTGATATACAGAAGTAGGAATGAGTAAATTATTTATATTTTTCTGTATTTTAAAGTGAGTCAATAATGAATGTCTCTGGAAAGACAGAGAAATGCCTCTCAAAAAAAATTAAAAAAAAAATCCATAGGATTTTTTTCCCCTCAGATGAATATGGATTGGAAATCTCATAAGAAATGATATTTGACTTAAGCAAGAAAGTGACTTTTGTTCAGGTTTCTTAAATATTCTGTTTTAGTGAACACACATTTAACTCAGATATCTGGCAAAACAAGATGGAAGGAAATCTTTGTGATTATGGGCCAAAGGAACCATGAACTATTGGAAGATCTCCAGCAAAAGAACTGATAAAAATGCTAAGAAAAAAAAAATTAAAAAGAATCTAAATCTTCCAGGCTTATATCATAATGAAGCATAAAGAATAATTAAAAAAACAAAAAAAAACCATATGGCATGTAAACTCTACATTCTCTTTTTGCTTCAAGTTATTTTCAGCTCTCAGTTTGACCATCTAAATTTTTTTTTTATTTTTTTTTTACCATTTTTATCACTGGTCTTTTGAATTCAGATCAATCTTAATGCCATCACAGAATGGTTCAGCCCTAAGGACACAGTAGTACATGATAACACACTTTTCCTTTCCTTTCAAAAGGATGGCAGGAAACAAAACTGACTCAGCCTTTGAGTGTTTTTCTACATGCATCACTCAAGGATTGTGTGCCTCATAGGATGAGCTGTTAAAAGCAAGTAGTCTCTGCTCTTATGTCTGTATTCCATTAAGGCATTTAGGACTGTCAGAAATTAAATTCAGAGTCAACAGTCAAACATACCGCATGTAAATGTGAACTTGAACTATTCAACCCAGCTGTATTTCAGACTGTGAAGAGAGGATGCTGCAGCAACTTAGTTGAATTACACTTAGCAAAACCTCATGGCTATCTCTTGTTCAATTTCTTAGTTATTTATATTAATTAAAAAAAAAAAATACATAATGAAAACCAAAATGAAATATCTGTAAGAAAGCAGCAGGGAACTGCTTTTAACTGTTCACTACCCCAGTTGTATTTCAACTTTAGAGCTGTCTTGAGAACTCTTTGACAGCTAAGTTCTAGACTTCACAGGCTTCTAAGAGATAACTGTTCAGCTCATCTCCAAGATTACAAACTGCTCATTAAAAGGGGATGACTATAGGCAACAAAAAAACCTAAAAGAGTATGCTACAGTCTGGTTGCTTGAGGGGAACCGTGATATCTTTGAGAAACTCAAATCCACTAATACTTGAGAAAGAACATGATGAGCTTGATCTATAACTTTCAAAATTTCTCCAGAAACATCTGTTTTATTTCTCAAATTTTCCCCCCATCCTATGCTTCTCACTGTATTTGCTTACCATAATTTCTTCTTTCTCGTACTTAAATTAGAAGGAAAAGATCTCAGAGCAGTAACTAGTTGCAGGTAGGAGAAGCTCTGACCAGTGCATATTTCATAAGGGGGCTTTGGAAATCTATTCCAGATTGAAAAGATCATCTTTGACTTGGTCTGTTTTTTCTGTTCTGAAAGGATAATGGCACAGGGCAGAAGCAGACAGGAAATATTTTCTTCATTTGTCTGGATTTTTTTTATTTTTTTTTTAATTACTGGACTAATGGCCCATGTTCTAGATGAGTCTTCCTGTTACTCTTGAAATTTAAGGAACTTCTTACCATAAACACTAATTACCACAACAGATATAATAATGAGTAAAATTTGAATCTGAGGACAAAGACAGAGACTGGTTAAGTGAGAAGGGAAACAAAGAGCCAAGCAACATATCAGTCAACTGTTCCAACAGATTTCAACCAACAGAGCAAGCTTGACTGAGATGTTTTGCCCACAATGCATTATACATAAACACAGGATCAAAAAGACATAGCATTTGCTTTGGGGTTTCAAGTCTGACTATGCTTGAAGGCACTGAAGCAAGATCACTTTCCTTTGCACTTTCACCTCAGAAATTTCTCCATTGTCTCAACACTCAGCTATGAATGAAAATTACATTAAACTGAGAAGATAATTTGCACCAAATTATGTAAAGACATAATCTGAGATGCTCGAGCTCCTGGTGGTCACCCTATGAAAAAACTGATATACCATTAATTACTTCAGTTCCCAGATATTTGAAGGGACTGAAGCAACTTTGGAGAATGAGGCTGGAGGCAGAGAAACAGAGTAGACAACAAAAAATTTTCAAGCACTAACAAGTCTTCCATGCCACACGTGAGAACTCAACCATGCCTAATGCCTGGTCAACAAGGAGTGAAAGGAGAGGACATGAGATTGATAGGTAGAAGAGAAAAAAAAATTCTGAGGGAAGAAATGGACACAACTGCATCTTGGAAACAATAAGGGTCTGTGATCCAACTTCTCACTTCTTTAGACAACAGCTTCTCAACAGTCTCTCAAATTTATACTAACATTCATAGGCACTTCTTCCCTTAAAATATTATAGATAGAGTTTCATATGAAACTCTAAGGAAATTGTCTGAGAAGGCTGTCAGCAAAATTTAATTTGAATGAATTCAACATTAATAGACAGTATAGCAATAAACATTGATCATCAGCCTAGCTACAATCATTTATCTACCTAGACTTATGCAAGGCATTTACCTGGACTTGTGCAAGACATTTGATACTGTCCCACATGACATCCTGGTCTCTAAATTGGAGAGACATGGATTCAATGGATGGACCACTCAGTGGATGAGGAACTAGCTGGATGGTTGCACTCAAAGAGTAGTGGTCAACGGCTCAATGTCCGAGTGGAGAACGGTGACAAGTGGTGTTCCTCAAGGGTCGGTACTGGGACCGGCACTGTTCAACATCTAGAACTAGATGATCTTTGAGGTCCTTTCCAACTCAAACCATTCTATGATTTCCTCTGTAGATTTTAAATAGGTACATTTTATTCCATACTTTAAAAGCATAGTAAAATATTTATTGTGGGTTACACTAAGCATGAATCATATAAACACTGAGCTTTTGCTGCAGTGTGGTTTGCCCAAACAGAACTAGCTCCTTACAGTGTCTCAGATTTATTGCATGACTGCAAAAAAGGGCTTTTTCTAATTTCTTTTCTCTCTCAAAATGACCTATAAAACACCCCATATTTGCTAATTTAGTTCACTTTTATGCTTTTAATTGTAGTTTCTGCCAATGTTAGGAAGTTAGCACAGAATTTTGCAAAAATTAGGACCATTTTTCAACTTTAGTCCAAAACATAGTATTTCTCAGGCTTCTGGGCTCTTCAGAACACCTGGAGAACAATCAGAAACAATGTCTAAAGAGAACTTGCATAGATAATGAAAAAGAAAAAAAGGATCAGAATACCTAATATATCTTATACATTGCTGTTACTTTAAAAACCTCATCCTATTTTTTATCTTTGCATTGGCATTAAAAAACAACTTCTGCAGAGAATGTGCTACTAAGAAATGCAACCCAAGGGGTACCATTAAAATATAAAATAAAAGAGAAGTTGATTTGCCTGGGGATTGAAAATAGCTCTCAAGATTAAGCCAAGATTCTTCTCCTATAAAGCTGTATCTTAATTCTGACAGATTTCTCTATTAGGGGAACCATCTGACAGTTTTATAATACTTGTTGAAAGAATGGTCTAAAAAAGTTTCTGTTTCCTTTTTCTATACAAGGCTCCCTTCCCTTTGCAGCTGGCTAAGTCTAAGGCCAGAATATAACATACCAGAAAATCTTAATTGAAACCTATAAACTCTGTAGCCCAGCTACCTCACTAGCTAAAAAAACCACCACCTCCCAAAGAAAAGATACAAACCACAACAAACCACCAGTAAATCCCAACATTATTTAACATGTGGGTTTATTTGGCAAGTGTCTAGTAAAGAAGAATGTTAGTCAATTAAGAAAAGGCAAAGCACAGTATCAGAAAGACAATCATCTTCTGAGCAATTAATACTAAATGTAAATTACTCACATATTAAAGTATGTTTGCTGTGGAGGGATTGCAGTATTGAGAATAGGGAAAACACTATGGTGAACTGTGAACTATTTGGGGATGATTTATAGTCCTTAGACTTATTCTTTGTGCTGCCCTGAAACTTATAAGTAAATTTAATGACACACAGTTTGTTGACAATGTCTTGTATGGCTAAACTAAACCAGATTTTGTGCCAAAATTTTTACTTTTCTTTTTCAAGTACTCTGTGCTGGGAAAGGAATATTATTCTGTGCAGAAAATCATGAAGATATTTACTCCTTCCATCATTTTAATAAAATGCAGTTTTAAAATCCCCAGATCTTCCAGTGTTGAAAACCTGAAACTGAAATAGCAGGAGATAAACAGTAGAGTGTATGGTGCCTAAGCAGTGAGAGAGACATTATTATGCAGCATTTCTAGAGCCCTCTCCACAAAGCATCATCCAGAATGGCAAATATTGGGCTATCCATGCCTCAAGGCACACAGCACTTCTCATCAAACCAGAAGTCTTGGCAATTAAAGATACTTAAGTAGCACTTCACTCTCTCATGAGTTCAATAATACTGCAAAACAGGCCACATTCATCATCACCAGATTTTAACTTTCTATGATATGCTGACATTTGTGCTGCTCCATATCTTAATTTGTAACTTTGGGTGATACAAACCAAAGATATACTCCACAATTTTTTTTGTCACAGCACTGAGAAGATCCAATGATTTTTTTGATTTTTAATCACATACATATTCTAACATGTAAAATGTGTAAAATGTGAAGAGAATGCAAGCTAAAATAGCTGCATAAATGCAAGCATGCCAGATAAATTGAGAGGCTCACGGCTATCACCTCTGCATGCACCGCTAGAAAAATTGGACACGATTACTTTATGTACATAGTGTTTAGTTATGATCTTAACTAAGGAGAGAAACAGAAACAATGAACAGCATGTGTGACAGTTCATAAGAAAACACATCACAATATCTTGACATAATTTTAATTATCAGGAGGCTTGGTACTATGCAAAAAGTTAGAGAAGGTCATGAAAACAAGTAAAAATGAGAGTATGTAAACAGTGAAGACCTAATGAAAACCATTAACATCTCACAATGTGTAAGGGTAAGTACTATGACTAATTTTGCAGGCACTGTCCTATTAGGTTGATAAACTGTTTTTGTGAAAGTTACAATGACTGTTAACCTGTCACTTGGCTGTTTCTAGAAGCTCTCACAGTCCTAGTGAGATCATGAATTTAACCACAGATATTAAGAACTTGCACAATTCACAGATATTGGTTAGTTTTCTAGACCACCTGATTCATGTTAAAATTGAAACCTCTTTTCTATCAGCAGAACTTCATCAAGTGGACTATAGGTCAGTTCCCTTGATTTAAAAACACTTTTTTTTTTCTTTCCTTCATACTAAACAAGTACAGAAAAGTTCAAGGCAATATCAAAGTATCTTCTACCTACAGAGTCTCCTCTTAGCCATAACCATTTTATCTGCAGAAAAAAAACAAGGCGCTCTGCTAGAAACTTGGTGATACACATGACTCTGCATCTACAGAGTTCACCTATCAATATCTGAATGCATAAGGTGGCACACAAATGCCAAGTTACCAGTTAACTGCATCCAACAGATTGATAGATTTCTCTTTCTCCCTCTCTCATCAGACCTGAAAGTTCACCTGCATGTTGAATTGTGCGTACTAAACCTAGAAAGCTTATTTTATCTTGTAAAGGTCACACAAGTACTCAAGTTGATATGAAAATTTAAACCACTACATTAGTGCATTTCATTTTCACAATTTATAATCTTTATGACTGATTTAGTACTATTTAAGAGTTACAAGAATATATTCATGAGACTGAAAATACCCATTAGGTTTGGATGACAGACTAGGGATCAGTCCTTATTTGATTATTTTTTTTTTTTGTCCTCCTTCTTTATGTTGGTCTTCTCTCAGACTTTTCAGTTTTGTATCTTGAAAATGCAGACTTAGCCTTAAGCATGACAACATAGAATTGAGCACACTGTCCATGATGCATTAAAATTACAAATCAGTTCGTTTTATGTGCATGCTATACAGTTATGACTTAAAGAATCACCAGAAAACAAAAATAAATTGATTAGCAGCAATATTGACTTGAGAAAAATCAGAGGGCACAATTCTGAGTTTGAAATACATTACACTTGCCTGGATATTCCTGTTAAACCTCTCTTTCCATCACAGGAGATAAATTAAAAAAAGGAGAGAAAAAATTATATGATTTGCCAAAGATCATAAAACACATAAGTAGCTCAGTGGGGAAGAGATTTACGGAGTTCCAATGTCATTCTAAAACCATGAGTCAACAGTACCTTCTGGGTACGTGTTCACAAGGGAGCGTGTGGTGCACAATAAAAAGAAATACATAATTTGAGTACTTGATTACTTGGCTTTCTTCAAGAGCCAGTACAGTTTGTCCCTAATACTGAGAGTATACTGCAAGTATATCTGTAGTTCACTTTGTCAACTAAAAAAAACCCAAACAAACAAAACCCCAAAAACAAACAAACAAACCCCCACCACAATCTAATGCAGATTTAAATTCAAATGATCTGCAACGGCAAATGATCACTAGCTGCAGTTAAGATTGATTCCTTAAAGCACTTGCATTATGTAAGACCAAAGTTTTCTGGTCCAGGCTTTTAGGCACAGAAAAGTCAGGATGCTACAACCTTGACTGAGCAGCTAAGAATACAGAATTGTGCTAGCACAAAATGATATGGAAAGGTGCCACACAACTTTAAGCCGGAAACATCCTATTATCAAGGAAACTTAAAATGCAAAGAATATGAACTCTCTGAAGGAGAACAAAAGTAAATTAAATAAGGCCTGGCAGCTTGCATCTTAGCAAAGCATGCTAAATTTATACAGTAGGTGGAGACAGCTCTTCCACACAGTGAAGCAGAACTCAAGTAGCATCAAGATGACATCATCAGTGTCACATTGAATTCAAGGACCAAGGTAACCAAAGGCTACAAAGAAGGATGTAATAGTTCTAATTCGGGCTGTGAGTTACTTTGCTTTAGTGTTAATTCTTTTCATATTTTATTGCTCTCAATACAACTTCTTGGTCTTTCAAGTTACCAGTTTCTACTTTCGAATCCTTCAAGGTAGCTCAGTAAGAGTGTCATGCACTGTAAATAAATTATGCGCCCCTGTACTTATTTCTCTACTTTCTGGATATTCCTTGTGTTTTAAAATGTTGTAGTGATATAAAACAAGAGATGGTGTAATTAATTCCAAGAAAGAGAGCCTCACAATATTCAAAATAGAGCTGGGAAAATTCACTGCAAGCCCTGAAAAATACAACATACTGTGTTACTTTCTGCAGAAATAAAGAAAACATGGAATAATTATAAATAGATTTAATTTATTTTACTTCAAGCTGATTGATCAGACAGTATCAGAGGCTATCCCAGATCATCATCTACAATTAAAAACATAAAACAATGCACAAGTGCCAGTCTCAGATGTTATTCAATGACTGACCCAACCCCTCCGGAATGAGGCAAAAATGATCTGTTTGTACAAATATGCCCTCCCCCTGGAATCAAAAGATAGCTGAAGAGTCATTATTAATTAACAAAACCCCAAAGTTTGTTTGTTTGGGGGGGTGGGGTGGGGTGGTATTTGGTTTTTTGGTTGTTTTTTTTTGTTTGTTTTTAAAGCTGAACATAGAAAACCAAAATCCAGTGAAAAAAGCTTGACAGTCACTGAAGGTGACTAACCAAAATATCCAGAGGCAAAAGGTATAATTGTGGCACTAGAAAATGAACTGTAGTTCCTGAAGAAGCAATAAGGGTTCTTCAGTAGTGGAAGACGAGTGGGAAAGAAAATGCAGTGCAAACAAAGGATACTTGCTAGGTATATGTTAGTAAGAAGCGTGGCTTCTTAGCCATTCAGAAATCTATGAACCTTCTTTAAGTGATAAATATACAGAGTATAACAGAATTGAGTAGCTTGGCTATGCAAGTTGCATATGCAAGCAACTAAAGCCTCAGATGCTTGTTGGAATGCAGACCTAATGCAACATCTAGGATCATAATTTTCACTGAGCCAAAGAGATAGGCTTTTATACGTAAATACAGAACCAAGAGAAATCAAGTATGACCAGCTCAAAAAAATTGTCCAATACTTCCAACATCTAAAAGAGTCATTCAGATCCCAGACAAGATTCTACTCTGCTTTTTATTTTCCTGCTCTATTTCACACAAAATTATAGTCAATGCTTTCAGAAGACCAGCATTATTATATTTTACAAGTCAAACAATGATTTTTTTCCTCTCTTCAGAAATGAAATTTTGTTCCACTCTAATACATGGCAAGAGTCCCATTGATGTCAGTGGAATCAGGATATGAAATCACACCTTTTCTTCTCATCCTCCAGCAACTGAGTTATTGGTGCTACAGTTTTGTTTGTTTGGTTTTTTTTTTTTAATCATATTGGTTGAGTTGAATTACTTAGTGATAAATCTTAAAGTAAAAACCAAAATAAAATAAAAAAAAGCCCCAGCTAGTCACACATGTGAAATACTGACTAATAATCCAAATCCCCTACTCATTTACACAATAGTTCTTCTGGGTGCTGAGAGCACCCAGCTCTCTCTCTCTTTTGCTGAGAGCAAAAGCATAGGAAGAAGAAATTCCCTATGGTCATTTAAATTGTAAGAGCCTTATTTTGACTTTTCAAATGAAAATTCCTAATCTTCAAAATGGGTTTGCCAGCAAAAGCTATCTTCAATTCTGTCTTCCAAAGGAAAAAGCCCTCACAGTCATTTGAAAGCTTTAAAGGTTTATTCCTACTGGAAAATCCATTTAAACAAACATTCAGGCAGACTTTCCTTAGTGTAAAAAGAGCTTCTGAAAACTTTAAAAATAGCCATAGGGTTTTCAGCCTCCTGAGGTCAGTCTTCCTTGCACAGTGACTGCCAATCTCAGTACCTATCTTCTTTGTAACTGTCAAACGTATGGTGCTGCTTGAAAAAATGCTCCGATATGTGAAAAATATTTCTCTTGCAACACTGATAAATATAAGCACAAAATAAAAATCAGTTAGCTTTACTGCAACAACTTCAATATAAACAACTTAGCAGAGAGAGACAGGCATCGACTATATAAATGATATCACAACTATCTAGTCGTGACATCCAGAACTATTGGTCTATGGCTAACTAAAGCAAAAGGTTACCACAGCCTTAAACACAGGCAAAATTTATTACAAGAACTGAAGTATCCAGAAGGTGAAGTATTTAATTGTGGGAGAAAATGCAAGTCTTTGAGAGACAACAGGAGAAAAAAGGGTGCTTGAATGACCACATGAATGAAGGTTGTTGTTAAAACAAAGTTTGCCATGTTTCAAGTAACCTTTTTACAAACAGATTACTGGGATGTGTCAAACTAAAACAAAATAATTTACCAAAGGATATGTTATTTCTGTATAGTAAACGTGTATCATACTTAAATGCTACATAAGACAATACAAATTCCTTGTTCTTCATAACTTTTCCAAAAAGCCTCTCCAGTAGCTTTACTTGATTTATAGAGTCAGATCCCTACAAGCTACCGAACTGACATTTTTAAAAAAGTCAATAAGGATTTTTTTTTCTTTTCATAAAAGTTCATGTAAAGCTATCCCAATGACTTACAGCAATATATCTTCTGCTATTACAACGTTTGTCTCAACTCCATTAGAAAAAGTGAAAAGTAGTAAGCACTTTCTTCCCACTTTTCCACATTTAAAATGTTCTGGGTTAGACTCAGTACTTTTCCAGCAATGTCAAAGTATGTATAGTCCCCTGGGCTCTTATACAAATCAGTTATTTGTTATTTTTGTTTGCCTGCTTTGCCAGTCATGTAGAGCATAATCATAAAGGATTATTGCAGCTTCTTCATTGCTTCTGCCTCAGTGATCTTTGTTTAGGGAGAATAATCATAAATACATCTCTTTCAAATTTCATTCAGAATAATATCATGATTCTGCTGTCTTGGTATTGTGAAGGACTAGAGTCTGTGCTGTAATCTGAAGTATTCTAACCTGGTTTCTTCCTGACCTCCTGTTTTCCAACACTGAGTGAGGAGCTCACGAAACTACAGAAACCATGTTACCTATGTGGTCCATAAATATTTCTATTGCACTTTGCCCCTTAAAATTAACAAAGTTTCTGATATTTCTTTGCAATCATTCTGTTATTTCTTGGATTTATTTTAATTTTGTGTAACATTTTCTACCTTTCTGATCTAGTTCTTTACTGAAGTCTTTAGCTCTTTCTGGATGCTTTATTTTTACTTGCAGGAAACTGCTGTTGAAGCACCGTTAATAGGTATTTTCTCTTTTCCTCTCTCACCCTGTGTGTAGATATATACACACAAATAAAGTGTGTGTAGATATGTACAACTTATGTATACATACACGCATCTGCATGTATATATGTGTGTGTGTACACATACATATTTGATTGTAGCAAACAAGTTTCTGAAGTAATGTGAAAAAACCCACGTAATTTTTATGTTTTGTGTTTCCTAATTTTACTTGTTAGACCAGATACACTTGACAGCTTATGAAGATGTGCTGGCAGGTTCCCATTATCTAGCAAAGACTCCTTTCACTGAAACTTCTAAGCTACAATGTCCCCTTTAACATATTAATTTTTACACTTCCCCTGAGAGATGAGATAAATGCTATTATCCACTTTCATATAACCAAAACAGAGGTTGCATCTAAACTGGACTGCAAGTAACAGTGGTGATGACCTATTTGTCTGGCTGCCTAGATTCAAGTCTTGGTCAGACTTTGACTTGCTGATTTGGTAGTGTGTAGTAAATTCATTCCATCTCAGATCTCTCCTTTTTCTTTTTTATCACATCTCAAATATTCAGTCTGTCTGGCTCCTTCCCTGCTCTTGCTCTCAGATCCAGCACCTTGGCTGTTGGGGTGGAAACTATGCAGGTCCTCAAAAGCCACCAACAAAATGTTGCTTTCTAACTTTACATACAATGATCCTTGCTACTTCCACTACCACTCTGTGAAGAGGAAGAAATTGAAGTATAATGTCAAAACAAGAATGTAGAGAAAACTAAAATATAAGCTGCAGTTAGGAAGATGTACTTTTCCATGAGTTACAGAAAAAAATGCAGGTTTCTCTTCCTTGGGAAGGCATTCAGATTCTGCCTGCATGGCTGTTGCAGGGACCGACAGAATTGTCATTACAACAGCAAGTTAATTAAAACCATGCTTTAACTGAACCTAAATCAGATTGAATATGGTTTTCTTCTGCTGTGCTTTCATTGTGATCCATCTGAGGTACACCACAGTTGAAAGCTATGGAGGTATCTTAAAGAAGAGATCAGGTCAAAGCTAAGACCTCCATCAGCTCTGCCTACATGCACTTAGCAAGTGCTATTAAAATAGGGAGTACTGACCATCAGCTGTAAAAAAAAAAAAAAGTCCACCTGGAAAACTGCTCACGCCAAAGGCTCTCAGCAACAGCATCAGCATGTTCCTGCTCCCTTGTCAATTCCAGCTACAACGATCCACACTCAGGGATCAACTCACATCATCAGGGAGTAGGAATGAAAATTCAGAAGAAAGCATTAATCTTAGAATGAGATATTACTAAATTGTAACATCTACCTTACTTTTTATAAGTTAGAAACTAGAGACAAAGAAACATACTGCTAGAAAGTACCTCAAATAACTCATTTCACCTATCTCCCTCACCAAAAAAGTCAGGCAATTCTGTGCTTGTTTTACCTGTTCAAGCATTCCCTCCTAGCACAGAAAATTCGCAGCCTAGTCCAGTACTTAGCCATTCTTGCACCAAAAAAAATTTCCTCTTTATGTTCATTTTTTCCAAACTAGAAGTCTTCCTCCATATGCCTTAACTAAATCTCACTTTGGCTAAGGCAGCTGATTCCTTGAATACAAATTTGAATACTTCAATTTTTGTAAAGGGTTTTTACACATAAGAGAATCACATCTCATCCCAACATTTTTTATGCCAAACTCTTCAAATTCAGATATTCCAACAATTCACATAAACCCACACTTTCTAGCATTCCGACTTTTGCCAACTTCTTATAGGCTGTCCAACTTTTTCTTGAAGTCCAGAGGCCAGAATTAAACAGAAAAATCCACACAAGATTTTCCACTGCTAATGAAGAGAGTGAAATAAATGTTTGCAGCCCTACATTTGATACTGCAGTTCTTAATTTTTTTGTGGTTGTTTTGTTGGGGTCTTTTTGTCATTACCCTGTTAATTTGTCATGCAGTTTCTGCTCCGTTCTTTCCTTTTCAACACCAGGTCCCAGATGATTTTCTATCATACTGTTTTCAACCCAGCTATTCCATTTTCCAGTCTTGAATCCAGGGCTTTTTATTCCTAAGCAGGAATATAAATAAACCTTTGATATTTGTTCTTACTCAATTTTCATCTTGTTGATCTCAGATAATCTCTGAAAATTTATAACAATATAATTTTACAACTTTTGGGATTGTGATTTCTTTTTCTTAATGAAATGACAGAGAACTAGTGATGATTACTGTAAACAGATACCAATAAGATATTTATCTTAGAATCATCTTGCATTTCCATTATTTACTTTTTTTTTTTTTTTT
>VXBL01006682.1:412673-425741 GCA_013400195.1 Aramus guarauna | reverse complement strand
TTTTTTTTTTTTTTTGAAAATCATGTGCAAGAACTCACCATATCACATGTGCTAGGCAAACTTTCCTACATGGGAGGAAGTCACATTGGTCTGATGTTATTTTTTTCTATGTAAAATCACATTGGCTTATTCTTGTTCTCTAAGTTCTTCAGAGCTGGTTGTTTGTTAATTTGCTCTAGCCTCTTTTCAACTCTTGAAGTTAGGAAAGAAAGACTGTTAGATCAGTCACGCGCGCTTTTCCTCTTTTGAAAGATTAATTACTGTGTTTGCCCTTCTTCAGCCCTCTGGGGCCAACCTATCCTCTGTGAGCTCTCAAAGATAAACAGCACTGGTTTCTGAGCCATTGATTCAGCTAGTTCCTGAGGGATTGTAGGTAAACCTCATCAGACCTAGCCGACTTAAATACACCAAGCTGGAATAAATATTCTTTTGACTTGTGCTTTCCTTGTTCAGGCCTATGTTCTCATTCTACTCTTGATTTTAATTATGTTAAAGTGCTATAAATAACTTTTTTTAAAAGTCATGAAACACAGAAGAAAATGGAGCATTTTAGCTTCATTTGAGCTATCCATTATTTTCTCTTCCTCCCTCTTAAACAATGGATTTATGGTTTTCCTTTAACACTTAATATGGGAACGGAACACGTATGGCCTTTTAATGTCTTTTAGTCACTGGAACTTTCTATATCTTTTTCATTTTGTCCCTACATGTTTTTGTCACCCTTTTATATGTGCCATTAGCAAGATGGTGCTATTACTACTTACAATATAGTTCTTTCTGATTTTTAGAAGGCTCTGATTAAACTATATTTTTCTCTTAATATACTTCCTATCTCTGTTTTACATCAAAATTATTTTGTGTTGTGCTTTTGATATTGCCTCTTTAAGGAACCTTTCCCAAGACCTTTATCCTTTAAATGACATCTAATTATTTTATAAGTTGGCTAAAGTTTACCTTTCAATGCTCATTGTCGCTGATTTTCTGTTATCATTCCTTCTTTTTCTTATAGTCAGAGAGATGGTACTCGGTGGTCCAAGTAATCCTTTGAAGTATTATGTTTCTAAGGTGTTTTCAGAACACTTTCATCCTAATGGCCTTCTTTCAGACTCTGAGCTCTATCCTCACTATTTGTTAGAATTAAGTCTGAAATGGTTGCTCCCTTGGTTAGTTTCTCCACCTTAGCAGGTCACTTTTGTTTGCTGGAAATATGGAGAAAATTAAATCTATTTCAAGGTGTTTTAGCAAACATTGATTCTTTCAGCATATCAGGTACTTTGATCTCAGTTGTACGTGTCAACTATCTTCCCATGTACAAATCTATTAGGATAAGTTTCCACTTATTATTTCAATATATCTTCATTTTTTTAAATCAATCCCTAAAACTATTTGATGTGGAGCCAGCTTTAGAGTGCAACTCTGCCTTCACAGCATTTAGTACACATCTGCAAATATGTTTACACAGTGAATGCATTTTTTCTGCTTCTGCCTTTCAGGTAAGAATTGACATAGTAAGTTCCACATATTTAAGGAAATCATAGAAAACTGTTTTGGGGAAAGCTGTATAACTTCCTACTAAAATCTGTGTGAAACCTCTCAGCACACAATATTGTGGCAAGTTCTATGAATACATCAGCTCAAAAAAATTCCTCAGAGAGGAAGAGGGAATAAAACGGAAATTATTTTCATATTCTGCAAGTCCTTGATGTAACCACTTAATAAATACTGTGATCACAGTATCTCAAAAAGCCTATCCTAGAACTGAACAAAGAAAGATTCCTGTATCATGAAGAGTTCATTGGGGGAGACAAGGTAATAACAAGTGGATATCGGAGATTAGGTGACGTTCACTGAAATAAAAATGCAAGATCAAGCATTTGATAACTACTATGTACAACTACATGAAAACTCTCAGTTGATTTTTGTTTGAGTTGGAATGATGTACATGTCAATAATGGTTAAAGACAACCAAAGATTCTGCAATGAAGTCTCTGATTAATTTTCCCTTCAGTGCTTTTTAAAAACTGACTAACTTCTGAATATGTTGGAGAAAATGATAATCTTTTTTAAGAAGTATAGCATTAAAAAAGTATTTCAGAATACTGGAAAATAAACAGTCTTCAACCAGAAAGTGTGTCTTTATAACTTGCATCATCCCTAAAGAGCAAATGGGAAATTGTCAGCTAACATACAAAAATAATATTACTGCTCTTGTACTTTTTTGGTATTTGCTGAAAAAAATGCTCTAAGGCCCCAGTTGCAATTCCACAAAGATAACCCACCTTGCTATACCTTGCTTCAACACTGCCTTACATTGAAGGTCAATAAAATGAAGTACCTCCTAAGATTTAGAAACTGTTTTGGCAACTTTCTAAAGAATTCCAAAGGAAAGAAAATTTCTGATACTTGGTATTTGGAATTTAACAACAGCTTCTTATTTGAGTAATTTTGTCACAGCATGTAGTATATGAAAAAAGTAATTATCTAGAAACAAAAGTATGTTTTTCCTATTACACTGTAGACAGAGTGGTATCTTTCAGAAGTAATCTATGCATTGTCAGCTGCAAGTAAGAGTGCATTGTCGAAGTTCAATTGCATAGTATTTACTTTTTCAAATATTCCTAAGCATTTCACTTCTCAGCTGATGTTTGAGCAAACAATAGATTAGTCCACTTGTAACTGGATAATAATGAACAGCTATGGGAAACAGTTTGCTGTAGTCATGGATTGAGGCAACACAGAACAATATATTATTTCCAGTGAAGCCCTGAATGTTTTGGGGTTGGGTGGTTTTTTGTTTGTTTGGTTGGGGTTTTTTTGTGTGTGTTTTTTTTGGGAGTGTGGGGTGGGGGGGAGGGTTACCAAAATTTGCCCAGACAGGGGCAGTAGTCTCCTTAGCTACTTGAATAAGACCTAGTATAACGAAAACTCAGTCTATCTGCAGGATTTATGCCATAAAATAACAATAGTAAAAATAAATATTCAACATTAACAAAGATTAAGGCCTGAATTAAACATTACATAAAGAAAGCTGAGAAAGTTAAAGAACACCTCATGGGAAAACTTGATTAGAAGTAGATGCAGTCTGAACAGGCATGCTTTTGCTACCGCTTATATTTTACTGGATTTATATCACCAGAACTTGCACTTTAAGTGTTTAAATTACAGTCATGCCATGTCAGTGCCACAGCTTTCTAAATTAGAGAAAAGACAGATCAGAGTGCCATACTTCACTGAGCAAGAAACATTTCAGGTGCATTCTGGGTCAAGCATTATTAAAATCTAATCTATTCTTTCAACTCAACGTTCCTTTCATTGCATGAAGCCCTGTTACATTGATAAGAAAATGCATTTGAAGAAATGCAGTGATAACTCCTAAGATGACATCTAGAGGATTTCAGTCTTGGTATGAGATAGACTGTTCTCAGTTGACTACAGAAGAGTCCACAGTTAGACTTCTGCAACACATCAAGTCTTTTGCAACTTCATGGGCTAGAAGTAATACACAGTGCCCACCAAAAAAAACCCAAAATTTAATGCAGGTTCAGTATTTTTTGCCTTTTGCACTACTTGAGCAGTTGAAACTTCTATCATTGGTGAAAAAAGCCTGATGATGCAAATATCAGATAAGGACACAACAGACCTGCTATAAATTCCACAAAGATTTTAGGGTAGAGGGAGAGAATATAGTAAAGGATAGAAAAAGATTATAAGAAATTTTATAGCTCTGAAAGAACAACATTTTGGTTTTCCTAGATTAAGCCCAGTCCCTCTAAATTATTTGGCACATTAGCTGTGACTTCATGGTGGCCCTTCATGCTTTCAAACTAAAAGAGACTTTAGGGGAAAAAACAACAAAAACAAAACCCAAAATAAACCCCAAGCAACAGAAAAACTCCTCCACAGTTATTACAAAAAAAACAAAAACAAAAAAAAAAAACACCACAAAACAAAAACCACAAAAAAACACAACCCCCAAAAAAACCCCACACCCACCAAAACCAAAACCCACAAAAACCCCCAAAAAACCCTAAAGACAACCAAACAGCCACCAAAGACAGTTTTTGAGACAGTTAGGTTTTTTATTTCTTAATCCATATTTTCTTTGCTAGAACAGGTGGATTCTGAAAACCAGACATTACTAATGATTGATGTGATTAACAGTATCGAGATAATAATCACACAAGTCTCTGTAGTTGGATTTCAACTGCTAGACCAGCCCTTACAGAGGTATGATCCTTTCAGCTAAGAAAGATTGTTTTCTATGACTAATCTCATTAGCTTAACTGGGAATAAAAATGATGCTAAACTTTATAGATCACTAACTAATGCTAGATAAAATATAGGAAATTGTTTGACCTCCTTGCACTCAAAATAAAGAAACCATTTCCCCTAAAAACCTAGAATCTCTACGAAAAAAAAAATCAGTGCTGGGGTTTCCTAGATGATGCTTGTAAATTGTGATGGGAGCCACTACAGAAACACAATATAATTTCCTATAATAAAAGAAAAATGCACAAAAATTAAGCCTCTAATCTTGAAAGGAGAAGTGTCATAGGAGCTCTTAATTGTTTAGCATAATTATAAACATATGAATTCTTAAAAGAGTATTGCCCCATTGGGTGCAGCATATTTTCTATAATAGCAGATGAAAAATGACAAGTTAGGTAATATTTTTGTGGAATACAATTTACATATTATAATGGATCACAAACTGAAAGTAAGTAAACTGTTGTGTTTTTACAAGGAAAGATAAACATCACAGTAAGATGTACAAAGTGGTGTATAACCTATAAAAGACATCAGTTAATTCTTTCACTCTCTTCAGTGCTCTCAAGGAAGCTATAGGATCATGTTCCACTTTGCACGTATCATTTAAAGAAAAATATAAATCCAGTGATGGACCATAAGATACTCAAAAAAACCCAACACAAAAATAGGACAACAGTGATGGCAAGGAGACCCAGAAAATCTGATCTCTGAGGGAAGCTTGAGGGAAAGACAGCATGGTGGTAAAACTATTAATATTTAATATTTGAGACATCTGGCTAAGAAGTTATCTTGACTAAAATAACATTCCTTTTGACTAAAAGCTAAGAGTCTGTGATAGTTTCCAACTCCTCACTTCCAAGCTAAGGTAATACCGGGTGTGCCACTCCTATAGGTTCCACCAAGAACCTTTTCTCCACATTGTAATGTTATTTACTGTTCATTCTTTCTTTGAACTGTGGGAGTTAGCAAGCTACTTGAGTCCATCCCTCCTAGGGATTGGGTACATGGCTTTAAGATTGAAATAATTGTTTTTCCTCACATCTTCCCTTTTTTCCGAAAGTCTATAGGTTGGGTCTTTGCAACCACTTGGCAGAGGACAGGGGCACTGAGAGGGAAATGCCTTCCCAATGTCCTCGCATTATGACCGTAGTTAATAAAGCTTCTGTCTGACCTGTCCTAATTTGTACTTGCATGGCTATGCACTTGAAGTACTCAAATTCTCCAACAACAGTATTAATCCTGGAGAAGCCATTATGTGTGAAGGAAAATAATTCTGGCTTCTCTGACTTCTGAAGACAGAACAGTAAGGGATTTTCATTGGGTTTTAAGAAAATTCATATGAATTCTCCTCACTCTATTTTTATTTATTTATTTTCAACTTACTTTATTTACCTAATATAGAAATGTAGCAACTATTGTCTTAGGAATCAGGATGGATGAGTACCTGACCTCTCCAGATCCTTTCCAATACTATTACAATTTTACAAAATAAAATCTGCTTTGGGGTGAGGATACAGAATGATCATGAAACTTTCATTTGCTGAGCATTGACAGAATGGCCCAGGACCCTAAGACTGACAATAAGCACATTGTATTCCAGAAACAGAATGCCTTTTAGACTGCCTCCCTTACCCTGAAATCACCCCCAGTAAAAAACGATCAGAGATTAATTTATTCACACAATCCAAATACCAACAGCATGCTTACAAAAGCCTTAGAGATCCCTTAAAACATCTAAGACTAATACTTGATCTGGTTAAAGATGGAAAAGCTTCCGCAGTAGTCATATGATAATGGTCTCAATACTATGAAAAGGTATCAAAGCAAGAAAAGAAATAATCTTAATTTTCATACTACCATTCAAAGCTTGCAATTTCTACATCTATGATTTATATTGGAAAAATCAAATACCTTCAATTAGTAATTCATCTATTTTAAATAAAAATAATTCTCTCATGTCTTTATTTTTAAAAAACTTGTTAGAAAAAAATAATCTAGACAACATTTCTCATTTTCTTTTGATTGGGTAATGATTGAAAGAAAATTTTCTTAGCTTTAAAAAAATATTTCAGATGGAGGAAAATCCTCAACAAATTTTATTTTAGAGAGGGAATGTTAAGGAAAATTATAGATGTGTGAAAAATGGGAGTTTACAAAGGAAAGTATTTTACAGTGGTTGCTACTGGAAACCGATATATTGTTTCACACACTGTATAAAATTGCTCTGGTTTAGCTTTAGATATCTTTCTATGAATATTAACTTTTGTATTATAATCTTTACTACCCTTTCTACCTTCAAAAGGAAAATAAAGAAAGGAAAGAAACAGCTCAGTAGCTTATATTTTTAACTATTCAATTTTCTACTCCATTCTTGGAACATATTTCTTTCTTCTCTCCCCCAAATATTTTATGAGAAGGCAGAGTTCAACAGAATAATCCCAAAGACAAGTAAATGATACTCAATTCCTACAGACACCATAAACTATCTCATCACTAACCAACATCAGCATCTCTTACTTTTCTTATCTTGAAATTCCAGGTTTCAAACACAAATGGTCTGTTAAAAGTGTATACTTAATAATTTTGGAGTTCATTACCAAATTTTGAAAAGTTCAGTAAATAGAAATCATTTAGCATCAGGCTAAAGATGACCATTTCTAGAGCTCAGAAACAGTTGTTTTATGTTTATCTGATTTGTTTTGCTTTCAGAAATTGTAAAGATTTGTTAAGTAGAATAATGGAATTTGGAAGTCACATAGCTCTGTGTTCCAAAAATGGAACAAAGCATTTCGGATAAACAATTTACTGAATTAATTTAATAGAAATCAATTTTCTGTTTAAAAAAAAAAAAATCTGCATTTTTGCAGTGGAATTAATTTTGTACTGACTTTTTATCCATTAGTACAGTTTGAGCAATCTGGCCACTGTGTAAGGAAAATACTCTTTTTGCCCAAAATGCCACACTACCACTTCTATTTGCATTGCAAAAATTCCTCCCTTTTTGCTTTAATAGGAAGAACAGAAACAAGGGTTAGAAATTGCTACAGGATAGGTGAAATTCATTAGTCCTGCTATGTTCAAGTCAACATCCCATTAGACTTCTTTTTTTCAGAGCCCACCTTAATGCCACAGACAACATTGATTACTCATTTTCTTTCTGTTCAGTAGCCTCATGACTCAATGGCCAACACAGAACTTTTCTAATTATTCAGAACTTGAGATTTCAGTTATTTTGTACCCAGACATAGTAACTCACAAAATGGGTATGGGCACACGAGCATTGCTAGTTCCTCTCGTCCTCCCTTCACCCAGATTTTTTCAAGGAAAAAAGGCTAATTGTTGCTTCTAAGAGGCTTTCTAGTTTTGAAATATTTATTCCTTCCAAATTTTTAAGTCATGTTTGTCTTCCACAGAAGCAGGAACATAGTATCACAGGCAAAGATCATGGTGTGAGATCCAAAAATGAGACCCCGCCCCACAACCAGTTAAAAAGACTTGGCTCGCCACCTTTTCTTTTAGTCTGGCACCTGCATCCCACAGGCTTAGCTGCACACTCAGATACTACATCAGTAGTCAGAAGATTTTTGTGACAATTGGATAGCAAGTGAAAGCCCTTGGTCCCAAAGGGTAAGAGACTAAGATCTCAACAATTAAGAAGTTGAAAGATTTATATTTTAAGTACAATTTTTGATATTTGTTATTCTCCACTGTTATTCCCCCTGCCGTTTTCAGGGTTCGTTACCAAGTCTATGCTCTCAGCCCTTTCACCAAAGAACATACCAACATGTTATGTAGTAGCATATGCACCAACATAACAAACACTGTGGATCTCACAGCTCTCAAAGAAGTCTTCCAGGGGCAAATGTTAAAATATGAAGAAAAAAATCAGTAAGGACAGAACAAAACCTCATTTCTTAAAACAGTTTACTCCACATCATTCTGAAGATGACTCTTTATGCTGAAGGAAGTTCAAAGCATAGGAAGAATTTGGCTGCAAATTATTTTCTTTAGAGGAAGCAGTGTAAGCTTGTCATAAAACTGAATTGAAAAGATATGACAATGAAATCTCTATATCTCAAGGAAGTTTCAAACCAGAAGAGCAAACAGACCAGTTCCCTTTCTGCTGCCTATGATATTCAATGAATATGCATATTAACATAATGCACACTTAAAATAGATATTCCTACTGGGAAGTCGTTACTATAATTAATTATTGGTAAAAAAGAATAAAAAATATCCTAATGCCTGACCTTAACATTTCTAACCACTCAACTGATTTTCAGAAGTTACCCAATGACACTGAAATCAGTAGAACCTCGACTCTGATTTTCGTTACATTAGACTGAACTATTGGAGTCTTAGTCACTAAAACCTTTTTCTTTCTGAACTACCCTGTTTATTTTGACAACAGATTAAACTATGGTGCAGACCTCCTGCCCTCTATTGCATTTTTGGCTGAGTCATGGACACAGTTCTACTTTAGCTTCGGTGAACAAATCGCAATGGAGCAGTGTGCTAATTAGTGAGGAGATGACTTATATTGACAGACAAATATCATTCTAATTACTAACGATGAGAAAAGAACTACAGAAAATACTCTTGTGGTTTAACTGTAACACCATCATTGATGAATAATATAAATCTTGTTTAACCGTATGAAAGCTGTGCACAGAGTATTCTCCAGCTCCTCTTTTAACCAAAGTAATCGCTGCAACCTCTTTTATAGAAGAGCCTAGTCTGTAATTTCCTCTTCTGTCTTCAAAACTACAGAAAAGCCTGAGTCACTCTGGTGTCCCTTTCAGTAACTGGGTGCCTTAATCTCTCCTCTGATGTTTCAGTGATATCTACACATCACATTTTACTTACCCATTGAGCTTTTTCTAAATGGCTCTGACTTTGCCCATTCCCCAATCCCAGATTAGCTTTCCCTATGTAAGAGTCTAGCTGTATCCAATAGTGAAGATGTAAGATTTTTTTTTTTTAAATACATGCTGCAACTGAAGAAATTTGTAGGGACGAGGTACAGAAAGTGACTAACCCAGGCATAAAATATCATAGCAAGTTACAAACCTGTATTGGACCCCAGCCTAAAGCCCACATATTTCCAAATTAATCAACATAACTATCTCCCACCATCCTCCCATTTGACTAGAAATAATTCAATAGGTAGATCAATAAGAATTTATAAAATACTTGGGAAACTGAAAATCAGATCAATCAGATTTTCCACATTCTACTTTACTTTTTTTAAAGTTCATGAATGATAAAAATATATTGATTCATTTATCTATTAATTATATTTTTCAGGTTCTTATGCAGCTGGACACTGCTGTATCATCTGGATCTCAAACAGTCTAGGGAAATATTTTTAAAAGCTGAACAGCGATTCTGTATAGGACACTGTAGTAGTTTGCCTCTTTAAAAAGTCATTACAGTACCTGCCTTAATATTGCGTTATTCCAATTTTACATGACTTACAATACAGGAAAAGTCTGACCATAGCAGTCCCTCTGCAAGAAATACTAAGGCATAGTTAAACAGTTTCCTTGCCAGCTCTGCAGACACATTTGTTTCATTAGTCACTTCCACCCAGAATCTTAATGCCTCTTACTACCCATCTGAAATAAAGAGAACATCCATCCAAGCACCACTGAGCACCTTGGAATCCACTTCATATCAATGATTTTCTGTTGTATAGCAATATTATGTTTTTTCATGCATGCCTTGAGACTTGTTCATTTGAGAGTTCTCAGCACTTGTGCATGAATAAAAATTACCTTGTTAGCAATTCCATATCACGTCAAAGATACAGTTCTGGACATGGTCCTGACACCAAGGTGACTAGTTAAAACTGCAAGGAGCCACGGCTGGAAAGCCAAATGGTGATAGAGAGTCCTCAAGATAAGTGGTTACACATAATGACCACTTATAGCATTAAGCAAATACAACCCTGTTTAAGTGCAAGAGTTAGAATTAAAAGGCCAGGTATGACTTTTGGTTTATACTACTATCTTCAAAAGAATAAAAAGAATACACTTTGAACAAGGGGAAAAAATGGACAGGCATCGACATGAGACACTGCTCCAGTGATAATTTTCTAAAACTCTTCAGTACTGCAGTAAATATAAGTCAAAATTACCTGAACAGTAAGCAGACTGGTGCTGAAAGCGTGTCCAGTGTTACAAGAAACTATCGAGAAGTTGCTAAAACTGTCTGGCACGTCTCACCTCCGACAATCTTAACCTCCTTCTGGTAAACTAAATATATGCTAAGGTCATCTTTTGCTTTGTAACTCCTTCGTATAACTTGATGGGTTTTAACAACTAAAGTTGTAGGGGAGATTAGGCTGGTTGGTTGGAAAATTACGTGGAGTTGTTAATGTTCCACAGATTTCTTTTTATCATCTAGAAAGAAATGCAAAATCCAATACAATCAAAGAAAAGAAGCTGATGATTGTCCCTGTTAGTCCTCTCCTTGGAATAAATAATTAAATGGTTTCAAAGAGTTGTTGGGAAATTCATCATGCCAGAAAAGCTATTCTGGAGAAATTTGTTTTCAAACATGATCTATTTCATTCCAACTCTTTCATGGTGAGTTGATCATGGATAAGATAGTTAAACTCTTGCCTTCCCTTGGACAACATCTCACCTCCAGAATTCACATTTTTAGTCAAATCTTTGAGGTAGTTACTTCATTTTTAGCTCTGCTGTCACATTTTCACCTACACAGACATCAGGAAGATATATTTTCTTCTCTTATGCTTAAATTAGTTCTTAGCCTCAGCAACCCTAACTGCACAACACTTCTGCTCCCCTAAACTAAAGCAATCTATCTCCATCATAACCCTGTCATTCTTGGAAACATTGCTTCCTATTCTTTTCACCCAAAGATCTGAGTTAGTAGTCACTTCTTTCAACATCCCTTTCTCCTCTTTAGTAAGAAGCATATCATTCTCAATGCACACAGATTAATACTGAATTAAATATTCAGGTGCAGACTGGAAAGGCCTACAAGGCAGAGGAGGAAAGAGTAGACACAGTTATACTAAAAAAGGTAGAAGCAGAAGGCAGTCTTATGAACTATGGATAACTATATTTCTAAATTTCTTTGCTATTTTAGTCTCTTTCCACACAGTGACATCTAGTCCTAAAGCTGCAGATTGTTTTGTGATTACATTTGCATTAAAAAAAAATGCAAAGCTAAATGAGGCTGCGCTTGTTTTTCCATGGTCAGCTGACACATCTCCAGTTTTCAGTACCTTGCAGTCTTCACAGGAAGACTGCTCTCTATGCAGTGCAGGCTCTACTTAGCTGCCAGACTTTCACACATATGCTATGCCCTATAAGCCTAGGAACAGAATGGGTCATTTCATTGGGCTTATATTACTTGATTACTTCACAATTTCTTAATGATCTGCACACTGAAAGGAGAATCCAAAAATTGTGAGAGGAATAGTAATGACATTGTATTTTATGAGACTGTTCAGAAGTGACTCTGGTGCACACAGTTCAAAAGCCCCTAAATTTTTGACATTAGCTATACTGCCTACTACTATTACTAATAATAATAATGGGGGAATAATACTTTCTAACCCTTTTTTCAATCAATTGAATTAACCAATTATCTATAGCTGTGTTTGAGATAGAAGTTACTGGCCTCACAGTTTTTCTCTGGAATTTGGGGTCTGGATGCCAGAATGCATTAATAGAGATGAAGCACAATTTTATCCCACTTTGCTGAAGTGAAAGACAAGATTCTAATATATTTTGTGATAAAGTGACTAACTATTTCCCAAACAGGTATCCTATACAGCACATATAAGCCCTTCTGAGCTCTTGTGAGTAGCACTTGTCATCTATTCAGATTACATTTTTATCTATCTCTTAGCCAGCATGACTTGGCTAAAGACATATTTCAATCAATAAAAAGATTTTGGTTTATATATACATATATTGGATTTATATGAACATGTATACAGACATGCAGAAGTGCACATGCTCACACACATTCCTTTTGCCACAAAGCAGAAAACATGTTTAGAACGCAAAGCAAAGCCTACAATTAAATATACAATTTTATTAAGTCCTCTCTTTGCTTTGTTCTTTTTTTTTAATTCATTCCTAGAAAAAAAAGAAAAAAAATCACGTCATTTCCATTGATGCTTAAACTAATGTGTTCCTATCATAGAATACAGAAGGTTTTTTCACATTAAAGGAAATAAAAAAATCACGTGAGACACTGAGAAAAAGAAAAAAAACAACAACCAAAAAACAAACAGAATTAGATTCAGGCAGATGTCTAGAATTTGCTCTGAGATCACTGAAATTGGGAGTCTGCAGCATGCATTAATGAACTGCAGACCTACATTGCAGTAAGTGCAATACATATATCTCTGCTTTTTAGTTGTCGCTACACTACTGCAAACAGGCTACGAAGTGTACCCATGTTATATCTGTATTCGCAGACTCAATTACACTTGATATGTTGACGGGTCTTCAGTGCTCATTCAGGGAACTATTTGCCACCAATTTACCATCTAACTTTCCTTTTTCAAAAAATAAGAAGAAATAATAGTTTGAGGAAATAAACTGTTCTTGGCATTGTTCTTGAACATTGCCACTGCAAACTAATGAGATCTAAGCAAGATGTAACAGTTATGTTTCATCTAATGGGAAAAGAAAAACCCACAGCAATAACGTAAACCAAATGAGTCTAGTTGTGTAAAAGCTTTGGTGACAGGTACAAGTACTGTACCAAAACATCTACTTTGAAATTTGTGAAGGTTTTTCCTTTTTTTTT
>VXBL01006682.1:397462-412642 GCA_013400195.1 Aramus guarauna | reverse complement strand
TTTTTTTTTTTTTTTTGAGAATTAGGTTAGCATGTAAATTAAAAGCCAGGCAAGTGCCTTTAACTCATGTACTTAGGATTGCCTCTAACTGGAAGGACCTCCATTACTGAAAATAAACTGCCAAGCATGACATGGCTTACTGCTGTTTTCTTTCCTGTACTGAGATTTTGGTAAAGAGAAACTTTCTTGATCCATTATTATACTGGATACCTAAACTTAACTCAGTCTTGAGGTTCTATAGTCAAAATAGATTAATAAAAATATTGTTCATCTTCCTTTTTACAGTTTAGTGGCACAAAGCTACAATTTCTTCTTACTAGAAAGTGCCTGGGCAGCCAGTCTTCAACTCACTTGTTTTCCTTCCCTTCTTGCTGCTTTGACCTCAAAGAGGCAACTCTGTTCAAACACATGCCAGGTTTGGAAAACACCTACTAGAAATACGTATTGCAATTGTTCTTCCACCTCAGAAACCCAAATGGACAAACCAAGGCATAAAAAGCAATGGCAGCATATCTGCACACTTAGACAACTTCCATCTGAAATTCCAGCATGACTGTAGAGCCTGACCCAGTTAAAACTGAAAGCAGTTTTAACACTTTCATTCACTTCCAGTAGGTGACCTGGGACACAATAGGCTAGTTTAAAGGAATCTTCTAGGAAATGGCTTCAATAAAGGTGTGACTAAACCCATACCTCTAGATACACTGATGGTAAATAATCTATATTAAGATTTAAGGAAAAACAACTTTCTCCTCCCTCTGGTTCTAAACACTGTGAGAACTACTGACTCCCACACTAGGAATCCTTTACATGCAAATGACACAACCAATTACTGCTAAAAAAACCCTGAAAGCATTGAGTCAAGTACAATATTGATGTCTGAGAACCTTTAAACTGTTCTTCCTACAGTAGGAGCTTTTCAACTCATGTGTCAAGTTCTCTCACTGCCAAGATGGCAAGCTGTTTTGCTGCTGCTGTTCTTCTAGATCAACAGAAAGACTGAGATTTAAGTTCCCTTAGGCTTAAACACACAAGTTGCTCTTTCAGCTTGCTGCCAGAACTCTCCTGCCTAACCATATTTATAATGAATGTTCCTTTCCCAGATGGGTGATATGCAAAGGAAATCCAATCAGGGCTTCCTACTTGGCATGACTATTACAAAACATAATAATTACACAGTCAATCTTACACAAAAAGGTATACCAATACTTTTCTTATATTCCAAGTAACTCCAAGGAGATGTGAATGTATGGTATCTAACTTTCCACCACTTGTGAGGACCTGTGTCCTCACATGGAGTGATCTTCAGCCCCTTTGCACACATACGCCATAGTAGAAAATCAGCCCCCAAGTCCTTTCTGAACCACTACTACTTTCTTAACCATGTCTCCAAGACTGAGCTGCTTCTAGGTTTTTCACTACAAAGGGCTTTCCTGCTTCCTTTCTCTAGATCTCTGCTTTCACTGCAATGCACTTCATCTGTGCAGCATCTATAAGTATCTAAGTGTATCAATATGAATCAATGATATTGGAATTATTCTGCCAGTAACATTTCTATCAAAACAGAAACATTAACATAAAATGGTAGGGACCTATCCTTCCCTTCAGTCCATACCCTTATCTTAAGTATGAAGCCAAGAAGAAAAATTAGGTTTCTTACAAGCACTTCCATGTGCTACTTATGCTATGTGGCTACCATTGCTAGAGAGCCTAGCAGCATAAAAATAAGTCCAGTAAACTTGTCTTCTTGTCTGTTTTTATTAATTATAATAATTGCCAGGGGATGGGATGCTAGGAAGTTCTTTTCCTAGTTTGGCCATGGGTCTTGCCAGTTGATGACCGTGATAAAGCCGGGAGTGTTGGAAGAATTACATTGACTTTAAAAATGCTTTGAGATCTTTGTGCTTTGATGAAAGATATCCAGGAAGAACCAGTAGTTACATAAGGCACAGATTAAAAAATTGTGTTTAATATTTTTGCCTTCGCAATAAATGTGTCTGGATTGATCTGCAATGGTAAAAAGTTTTTAGAATAATTTAACTCCTTATGAAATGTTCTACAAAATAGTACAGTAAGACCCAAGTCAGGAGCAGAAACACTGATGAAGTCACTGTTAGAATTTATTTTTTTTATCAAAGCAAAGTGATTTTAGGAGATCTATAGCACATACAAAGTAATATTAAAAAAAATAAAAATCAGAAACTTCATGCAGTGAAACATCAGCAGGCCTCAGAAATGATAGTCTATACCTCACAATGAAATAATTCTAACCAGTCTGGGATAGAAAAAGAGCAAATTTTGTCAGAGAATACTCTCACTTATCCTTGATTTTTTTTTTCTTAATGGAAAATATTTTTTTCTTATTATTGTTGGTCACTTCTATAAAGTTTACTATCAAACCTGTAGTACCCGACAACAACATAGCATCACATGAAATGCTCTTAGAATGAGCTCTTTATTTTTTGGGGTGCTCCTCTAATAGAGAATTGACTGCACAGGACCCACACCATGAAAAGGTGACCGAGAAACAAATGGATGAGGAATGCAAGGGATGCAGCCTCTCTAAGAACAGATACATCTGTTTTGAGCTACAACCAGATGGGGGAGTACCTCACTCTTACCCCTGTTCTTTTTATTTCCATGGCACAGACCAGGTGTAAATGAATAAAAATGAATAAGATAGGCTTCAGCATCATAACTACTCTTCTATTGTCAGTTATACCTGAAAACATGTATCATCATACATTCTCAGATTCTATCCTGTACATATCCTGTTGTGTGTTTTATAAGGATACTTCAGCAAATCAGGATCCTCTCCCATATGATTGTTCTGTGGCTATCTGTATACAAGGATATTGCTAAGTACAGGTTCTTAAATGGATCAACTGATGATGCTCTAGAAGATAGGTATTAAACAAACAAACAGACAAAAGACAGGTCAGAATTTGAACTTGCCCTTTGCAAGACAAGTGGCAAGGAAAAAAAAAAAAGAAAACCAGAATTCTGACTTTACATTTATTTTCTAGCATCATTTAGACCAAGTTAGTATCAAGAGTGAACTGTGCTAACATAAGCAGTAACAGTTCCTGCCACAGACTAGGGTCAAAAAACAGATTACCAAACCATAATCAAACTTAGAGAAAGCTGAGAAGTTTAAAATACTAATCCATTTCAGCCTCTGCTAGGCTTTTCTGAGAAATAAAAAATGAAAGTCATAGGCAATCATTGTTTCTGCATCAAAACTAACACACAGAATGGGAATAGCCAGGTGGGGAGGAGAAAGATAAAATTATTCACATGCTGCTTTTATTTATTCCTTGGAGAGCAGTGCAGCTGCAGGGAATCCTGAGTAGATGTTCACTTCTAGAGTTAATCTGTTATGTAGAAAGAACAAACGTGAAACTCTTCACTCTCCATTTTGCTGTTTTTGCTGCCAACATGCATCCTTTACATACCTCACTGCATGCGGTCATCATTCTTTTAAGTACTTAACAAACCAGTAAGCACAATACCTTATCCTTCACTGAAAACAGCTCAATAAAAAACTGACAACAGTTGCTTTGTAAGTATAGTCATCAAATTAACAAAATGCCTTTTTGTTCAGGAAATCCATCATTTAAGGGGAAGCAAGCAAGCATAATCATACACAGCCACCTAAATTGGGACAATTACGTATTTGTATGAGTGACTCATTTCTATTCATACTTAAGTGCATATTGTACAGATGGAGTAATCCATTGATATTCATGCTTTCAATGATATTCTTACCAGGCCTCACTATCAGTATGTTGTCTATCTTGACAGCACAATTACACTCTGTGCAATTTATTTTTTCTCCTCCTCCTTTAAGATTTTAATTCTTCCTGCTACATTCTGTTATCTTTTGTGTGAGTAGATTTGAATCTAGCACAATTTAGCCACTACTAGAAATCAAAGTTGATGTTTCTGTAAAACTGAAAAATACTCTTTTCTTTAATGTATATTTCTATAAGACACTACATTTGCCACTAGTAGTTCAACAGATTTCTGAGATCGTTACCTAGGTGTCAGACACTAGAATTAAGTCCTATATTTTTATTTGGAGGTTTGTTTCAGTCCAAAAGAGCCATCTTGTATGAAATTATTAGGACTGACCCTATTTAGACAAGGAGTCCAGAACAGATTATATTTATGTTCTTTATGGTTAAGCATAGAGCCCACAGCAGAACTGTAGACAGAACAAATTGTATGACCCTGAATCCATGGGATAAACAGGATAAAACCTAAAGGACTAAAAGAAATTAAAGAAGAGAGGAAAAAAGAACATACAGGGAAGATATTTTTCCCTATTATCTTAACTATTTCTCATTCCTTACTTGAAGATATAAAGCTGTGATTGCACTGTGGCATAACCCAACCAGTGTACCAGGAAAGATATCCAGCACAAATAAAGGACTGAAAAAAGCTCAAAGAACTAAAAATGTTTCAGGGCACTGTAACAGAAGAATAATTTTTAACCTCATTTAAAATAGCAGTAAGACCTACTATGGAAGGAGTTGCCCAAGACTACGTAGAGCTCTAACAATTCTAAGACTATATAGAGCCAGACAACTATTGGTACCACAAACTAAGGCAAATGTGAAACTGCTCAGAGACCTAAAGCATGAGTTATATGTGAAAGAGAGTGAGAAAAGAATCTCGGAAGAGAAGGAAAACAAAATGAGGAAGAAACAGAATAAACTGGGGAAAAGTATAAGGTGACACCATTGGGGTATTTTAAGACAAATGATTCCTGAAAAATACTGGCTAATATCAGCAAAGCAGCTCCCTCTGATTTGATTTCACTAATGCATGGAGAGATTGGACTTAATACATCCTTTATACTTAACTAGGATTGTATCAGAGATATCTGCTTTCATCAACAATTTGTCCTCACTGAAACAATCCACAGATAATGTGACCAGGGTTTCTTTCTTTTTTTTTTTTTTTTTAATGGACATAGAAAACAATCACGTGAGGGGACACAGTCTCCCTTTGCTGGGCTGCACTGATGATGAGACTCTTCATTCTTGCTTTGATGCTAGAAATAAGTAATCAGAGGAAATAGGAAAAGTCTTATTTTCTAGGATGGGGCATTTTTATCCATGTAAAAAATAGCATCTTAAAGGTGTCCTTTGTAATAAAAGGACATCTTTATACTCTAAGACTGTTTCAGACACTCCAGAAGTTCAGTTGTCTTCTCTCAGAACTGTAACACAGGAAATAATGAAAGCTTCGATTTGTATAGCCATGATATCTGGTACTGGAAGTAGAATTTTCCAGTTATTTCCCAAGCTATGTTCAGTTATATTTCTAGTTCTAGAAAAAATGAATTTCAGTTATCTACTAAAAAAGCTTATTCTTTCAGCCCAATATTGTGAAGAGCTTCTGACAGATGGCATGACATTCTTTTTTAGGATTTACTGTGTTACTGTGTAATATAAAAAATATAACAGATACATTAAATTATTTTTGCTGGATAGCTTTTAACCAAAAAACAGCTTAATGTTACCTGAGGAAACTCATCTGGTAGGAACTACCCCATCAGCTTGTCAGCTAAGTCCGTTTTCATAATTGCAGTCTGAGGATTGCTATCAAGACTGATGCAAACCTAAGACACAATAACCCTGTACTCATACATGATCAAACATCTCTTCTCCCTCCCCTTTCAGGGGGATATAGTTTTAGTGAAAAACCCAATGACATCATGAGCATTGTTGTCAGAGGCAAGACTACAAAAACTGACCCTAAAATGGAAAAGTGAGATTTGGACAGAGACGACCAAATACAACTCTGGTGGTATAGAATGCTGCAGTGCATGAACTTGGAAGTGCATTTGGCCCATCACTTTCTCTGGTTCCACAGAGCTATAAAGCATTTATAAAAAGGTTTACAATTAAGTGACTGCAATTTCCATAGTTCAAATGAAGACAAATCATCTTCAAATAGACTGAGCTTAAAAAAAAAAATCCACACACATGCCTATATATTTACTCATCAATGTCTCAGCAGGCACAGAGTATGTGCAGGTGCATGTGTGAAGACACACTTGTATTATCCATGTGTGAATTCTACTTAAGCGAGTTTAGGCTCTAAGTATCTATCAGAAAAAAGAACGGAAGAAAATACATGCACATTTGAGGGTGGAGGGGGAAACAGTTGCTCACCTCTGCAGGCAAACATTTCATAGGTCTTTTACTCTAAGGTTCTCATTTATGGTATTTACCCAAAATTCAAGGTTTCAGAAGGAAATATAAGACTTACTATTGCCTCAAAATATTTCTCTGTCTCCTGGTTTCAACTCTAGTCAAAAGAAACCTTTTTTTACTATTGATCTTAAAAAATAGTTATAAAACACCTAATGTTTTACACACATCTTGCTTGTGTTTTTCTCTTCAATATTTAACTTAAAACAAAAAAACGTAAGTAGCCCTAGTACTATTTCCCTGAGGAAAAGACAACATTGTGATTGACCAACACCTTGTCACTTCAGGAAGCAAAAATACCTCTGTGCACTTGCTTTCCCTTAACAGTAGAGCCATGACTTCCATGATATACCTTGACTCTAATGCATATAGATGTTTGTTTCTGAAATGACCCTTGGTATCAGGCTGAATTTTTCCATTTACAAAGACAACAATGGTAATTTCATAATCCTTAGAACATAGTAGTTCACTTTGTATTCTGCAAGGATTTTTTCTTTTGATTTTATTCTAGCTCATCTTGTTTTTTACATCATCATCTATGCATAACTGCAAACTATTAACATGTTTTTCAAATTTCAAGTTCTGTCCAAAGTCCGCTAAAACTATCACCTTTTTATTTCAGATCTTGACATCTTATCTTTTTATCCTTTATCTGGCTTTTTATCACATTGTTCATCTTTTCAGCATGAAAAGATTCCTTGCCACAACACTTTCTCACAGAACTGTACATTTTTGCTGTGCAGCTGAGCTAATTCAACAGCAACAATGTATTTTAATTTCACGTGGATTACAATTCATTATTTCATTTATTACATTTATAATTTGAGATACTTTTTAAAATAACAGAATAAACATAAATAGAGTAAGAAGCCCAGGTGTCTTTAAAAGTTAATATTTAAATTCCTGTTTAAAAACAAAACACGACTGCATCTTCCATTGAGGAACTGTTGTCAGTCACCACAGTTTCATTGGCGTTCATTTTGGGTCATGAAAGAGACAAGAATTGCAGACAGAAGAGGAATACAGTTTGCATGCAAAGGCAAACTGCTCTCCTGCAAGGTTAAACAAAGATAATTTTAGAAGCCATTCCCAGTAATGTATTTATGCAGGTTTTACTGACCTAAGTGAAACTTTTAAACCAAAAACCCCTACAATCTTTGAAAAATGGGAGGGGGAAAAGGGTCTTGGGCATTGTACCTTTCAGCTAACAAAAGAGGAATTCTCTCTATCCACATATAAATGAAGAAGTCAACATCATAAACATGCAATATGAAAGCTTTTTACAAGATTAGTCTTGCTAAAATAGCATTTTTATTATGGTCCACTTTATTAATAGACAGGATCATAAATACAAGTTCTTTTGTACTTTTAGATATAGAATTCATCCCACAAAATCCATGCTATCTCTCCTCCCACCCCCACCCCCCACCTCCTTTTCAATTCTATTGAGGTCTTATAAACCCCAAAAGGCTGCAAATCTAGACAGATATTAGATAATATGAGGGACAATCCAGAGCAAGTCAATTCTTTACAAATATTTCCTTTTCTTTCTCAATATTGACAAATTCTGATTCCTATTCACCCATAATCCATTTACATCCCCTATATACGTCTATATAAGTCATAGGTATCTCCATGGAATGCAAATTCCAATCACTTTTTCCATCCTGGACTGGCATTTTGACAAACCACCAGATTTCCATCACGCTGCTACTGCTGTTGTCTTTCAAATTGTTATTTCTATTGAGAAAAAGATCTAGCATTTGTCACTGAACCTTTCTTTCTCTCTCTGTATTTCTATATATGTATAAAAATATGCAAGACAAACTGTCTCCTACTGATGGTGCAAGTATAATGATAAACATCACTGATATCCTCAGATGAAACGCCATACACACACATAACAGCCAGTATCCCTAGACTTACAGCTGGAAAAATGTATTTACAACATTGCTAAAGTATTTTAATACTATGTATACTATGACATGTATTCCTAATTATCTTAGGTACCACAAAACTATGATTGGCAAAGACTGTTCTGCAGGTTCCACTGACTACATTAGTAGTGAAACAGAGTAAGAAGATCCATTTCAATGTGGAGAATGTGGAATCGCATTTCTTTTGGCAAAAATGATGCAGAAATCAGCAGGCAGACCACAAGGATCTGCATGGTACTTTATGCTCCTCACTGGTTCACATCACCCTTAATATTACCTTATTCTGTGACAAAGCAAACATCAGTGTTCAAAGTCAAGACTCTAGCATTCTAAATTTTCATGCAGTATCTCACCAGCTGCTTATTTTTTAGCAGTACTTTCAAAAGTGGTTGGGACAGACCACAGCTTGGGGTCATCGGCTTGTTCCACATTCACATAATATTAATTTTAGATAGCTCAAATTTTCACCAACAAAAATATTATTATGTGATAAAGTATTTTATTTATTTTAACCAGTTATAGAATTGTGATGTGAAAAAGTGAAAGTCAAACACTTTTGCAAAAACTAAATCAAGGATTTTATTATCAAAGAGGAAGAAGCAGAGAGACTTCTATGTCTACATTCAGAACTGTATTTCAAAAACAACCAGTAATTCATTATCACATATGCATAGTATCCAAATAATTTTCGTAAGAAACAAAATATGAGCCTATATTCCCACCAGTGAGACTGAGAAGTCTATTATTAAAAGAAAAGAGCCCCCCCTTGTGATTTTGTAAATAAACACTGCAGTGATATACCAGCTTTATACACCATTTAGTTTAACAACATTTTACAATCAACTCATCACATCAGAATGCTGGATGTCTCAACACAGCCACAGAATACTGAGCAGTAAGTAACAATCAAACCTTACTAAAGTATCAAACCTTACTAAAGTTATTTTTTTAATTAAAAAAAATAATCAAAACTCAAAGGCCTGGGTTTTTCTTTCTTTTTAAAAATACATTCATAACAATCTTGACTCTCTTCTGTTACCCTGGTCCAACCTGCATTCCAAACACAACTTCAAAGCCTTGAATAAATGAAGGCTGCAGCCAAGAAGAATAATTATCTATGTTGTGTTCCTCCTCTCTGTTATTTAAGAATGAGACACAGTCATAGTGTTTCCATAATATGACTCTGATGTTAATACTATAACAAGAACAAAAGACAGAAAGCTAGCCTTTGACTAACTGGAGCAAATCCATGTCAAAGTGTCATAGAGACCTACATAATTTGAAAGAACTTTTGATGGTTTAAATCCTTCTATTTTAATGAAGCTTTACCCTTGAGATGTTACTTAAAATCTGATTTGGCATTGGACCAAAAAGTGCTCTGCTAATGCAGAAGAATAAAAAGTTCCATATACTGTAATAGGAATTTCCTTGATACATTTTACTTACATAAACTTGACATAGATTTATAGTGCTGACACTCTCTAGAGAGTGAAAGTAAAGGCATTTTTCATTTTCTTTGTCTTTTACAAGGAATGAATCATCCCATTTTCACTGGATGCAAAAGGGGAATGGGTAAACAGGTTACACCATTAAAAATTCAAACAGGTAATCTTGAATGGTATATAACCACTAGTCTAAGGCTGTTTAAAAAAAGGAACAGACTATATCTAGATTTGCTAAGAGGACCAACATTCTTCAAGAGTTGCGTAGTATTCAAGAGTTGTGATAGTATGTGTGTCCATGAACAGGTCTTCCTCCCTCCTCTTGCAGGCAGATGTCTGCCTACTAGAATTTGGATGTTGCTGCTGTATTTTCAGTTTGCAAAAAGCAGATAATTCTATTTCTTGTTGTTGGTGTTGCATTTCTAAGTCCCAGAGTTGGGGAATTTCTATATGATTTCTTTTTGGGAAAAGATGGAGGTTAGTGGAAACGAAGCTTCCCATTCCCACACCAATTTACATTGAGAGAAACATGAACAAAGAGATCATTCTGATGTTGTGGTGCTTTGTGGTTGTTTTTTGTTTTGTTTTGTGGGTTTTTTTTAAATCTAATAAAAAAAGCCATTATTCAGACTTCATATTTGGAAAGACAATGTGTGTTAGTTTTGCAGCCATACATGCATCCAGAAAATCGTAGGTGTTACCATATCATCATTTGCAAAACCTCTAAAACTGGAACAGGCCAATAATCACAGTGGCAGATTGGTTTGGGGTTTTTTTTGTTGTTGTTGTTTTTTTAGAGGGAACTCCTATTCCTACCCAATTCCTACCCATCAGTAGAAAGATTAAAACAAGAATCCAAGAGCAGCTTTGTTAGAAAGCTGCCTTTTACAGAAAGTCCTAACATTTCAGGTTTTTCTTTCAATCCAAGAAAATTAAAAATTTCCCATTAAATTCTATTTTGAAAATATTTGTATTTTTTGACTACTGAAATGTGAATGTAAACTTGGTATTGTTGAATCATTCAATTCAGACTAAAATGTTATATTTCAGAAAGTATCACTACTGTCCCTTCTGTATATTTACAATTAATTTCATTCTAAAATTTTCACTAGAACATTTTTATTTCATTTTAGTCTGGATATTCTACATTTACTAACATTAAAATATGATTTTTTTTTTTTAATCAAAGGAAACTATCTAGCCTTTTTTTTCCTCAATACAACTCCTTTTCAACTCATTTGGATTTTTTTTTTTTTTGGTTGTTATTGAAAATTGTCAAATTACATTCACACAAATCATGCAATTTTTTAGATGAACTGTCTCTGAAAAGAGACTATTCTGTTTGAAAGTCTGAACTGGTTCTAGGTGTCAGGCACCTGCTATGAAAACTACACCAAAATTTCTACCCTGCTTGTTGCTACCCTCAGCCAGTGCCAAAGATTAGAAAAGCAGCATCACTCTGTCGACTTCCAAGCACAGTGATGGCCTTCACTGGAGAGAGAAAGTAGCCTAACAGATGAAGACGATACAGGTTCAGATCTAGGGTAACTAGAGAGAGGAAATAAATATAAAGAAAGAGGACAATAAATACGTGTCTGGAAAATCTACATTGCTGGTATCTAAAACTTCCTTAAATTACTTGGAAAAATTATTGAATGCTGATTCTTCAGATAGCAATAACAGAAGCTAAAGGTGTTTATTTCAAGTATGATGCATTTAAGTTCTTTTAAGCAGGGATTTAAAGCATTTTATTAAGAAGTCCATGCATCTCTAGACAACTTTTTGTTTTCTGAGGGAAGCAAATATCATTCTAATGGCCTTACAAGCTGGACTTTGAAAGAAGAACGTGTATTTAAGCCATGCTCATAAATTTATGTCTCAACAACATAATATCTTTTTGTGTTACTAGGAGAGAACATCTTTGCCTTCATACAGGATGTACTAATTTGTAACTCCCACCCACAGCATAATGAGGTGGCAGAACAGAAGCAGCAGCAAAGACTGGTAAATTGGACTGCATGTTTAACTCCAGTCTCAGCCTACAACAGAATAGGTGGAGAGAGACCTGTATTGTTCCCTTCTGGTTCATTCAATCAGCTTCTTTTACAGGTTAGGTTTATTATTTTTCACAGCTGCAAAAGTTCAAATATCTTAAGAGCAAAAGAATGTGAGATTACTTGGAAGTTTTTAAATGGAATTTTGAGTCGAATCATCCCGAGAAAAATTTCCAATGCTCCACCCCAAAAGTGATCCACCAAAGCAAAAAATGGATTAGAGCTGTTGGCTAAAGGAGAAAAAACTTTTTCTGATATGCTCAGAAACAGTCGCAAGTGATTTGGTCTCTATTCAGTTCTATTTAACTTAAAGGGAAGAAAAACAGATTTTTATTAAGATAGCTAGATATAACTGAAAAGATAATATTTTAAATTAATTATCAAAAATACTCATAGTGTGAAAAGAGGAAATATTGAGATTCTCATTCAGTTGCAATTTGAATGTCAGCCTACCTTCAGGAAATTGCCTGTGAAAAATTTCTAATAATTTTCACTTGCTCTACTCTATCTCACTTCTTGAAGAATAAGCTGAAAGTTACTGTTTCTAGACACATTTAACAGATCAGTAAATTGCTAGTTTTATATAAACATCAGTTATACTGAGGTCTGCTCTATGAAGTAACTATGTTGAGTTAACCTAGGCTAAGCAATGAATTCATTAGCTTTCTTCGATTTTCTACTGCCAGAATGGGAAAAGCAGTCCCAACAATAACGACATCACAGAACATTGTTCATGCCTGATCACAGTGCTTTTTAAAAAAAGTATTATTAAAAACAAAAACATAACAGACACACACACACACCCGAAAAACAAAACAAACAAACAAAAAAAAAACACAACAAAACCTGCGAACACTCACAAATTCCTATTCTGGGGTCAACAATAGCATCTCAAGCTGTTTGCTAAGCTCCGAAGACAGATGGCTAAAGAGGTTGTAAGAATGACTTCAGGGATACTCACTGCTAAGAGATTCTCTTTTTAGGAAAGAATATCCATCATTGCTATTATTGTGCCAATAGCATTTATATTAAAAACACAACAAGGGAAAGCAGCAAGGTCACTCCTCTGAATCACTAAACTCCCAAATGACTCCTATATAACTTTCATGACTAAACTGCTATGATTGCTTACTTACTATTAAACAGAAATCTCCAAAGTGATAATAAGAATTAACAGATATGAGTTTTGTTAATGAAATTTTGTACCATGCACCACTATTATGCACTCACTTGTATAGTATTTTCTTTTAACATACACACATGTATTGCATGCACTTGCACATTCTGCACACATATCTATATAGTCACTTTTTTTAACACATGAAATTTCTATTTATACATAAACAAAAGATGGAAAGCTTTCTATATAAATAAGCAGTTTTAACATGCTTTGTCTGAAAAATAAAGAGGTTAGAAAATACCAAAATCAGGTATAAATGTATCTTGTGCATGCAAATAAATGCAATTTTCACTCAACAGTGTTATTAGTGCTTGTCTCTGAAAAAACCTGAAGTATACCAGACACGTCAATCTAAAGCAACTCTTAGTCAGGGAAGCATTGCCTCAACTCAGACTTAACCTCATTCAGACTGAAGACTTGCTCTTTGGTAAGTGTATGCTACAATCCTTAGTGTGCAAGCATTAACTAGTATTAATGAACTAAACTGAAATCTTAAACCTAGTTTCACTCACAGAAAATGCTTCACAGAACTCAAGTGGACAAGGTTGTCTGCTTTTAAATTCAAACTCCATGGCTGCTCTGGGGATTGCACAAGAGCCAGTGCCACATAATGTTTGGCCCTTTCTTCTGACAGCCCATCTAGAAAAACTACAAGAATTCTTTTCTCAGTAATTTGCCAGCTGACTTCAAATTTCTCACTGTCTGAAAACTATGGACATTTTAAAGTGATGCCATGACCACACAGTGATTTAAGAAAAAGCTATAGACAGTTAATCTAGTCACAGGGAAAAACTGACATCACTACTAATCAATAAATTATTACTGGAATTTACAGATATTTTCAAAAATTTAAGATTTTTTAAGACAATAACTGATTGTAGATCCAAAAAACTTATAGCAATCTCTCAGTTGTCATTTCCATTAGAACTAATATTACAGTACTCAACAAAAGATTTTAAAGTGTGCAATAGCTTCTAGTTTCTCTTCAAACTTTTGCTTGTTTCAGTTGTAAACTGTGACAAAAAATATTGTGACAACTTACAAATAAGTATTAAATTAAGGACAAATCTGTACTGAAGATAATTTTTTAAATTGTCTGTTTCGCTTATGTAGGCTGGTACTATTTTATTTCACTCCTTCCAGTTATTTCTTCTCCATTACAAAATGGTCTATACAAATATTATCTGAATCTATTTTTTCTCTTTTTTTTTTTTTTAAGTTATTTTTCTCCACATACTTACAAGTTACCTGTCTGCATTACTAACAGGGTAACTATCTCACATAATTAATATACAACATGAAGAGATCTAAAGCATCTCTTCATTGCTGATACAACATTAAGTTCAGCCTTTTAGGAGTTAAAAGATTTTAAACATGGTGTCTCTAATGTAGCCCTGTTGACTTTGGGCTATCTATGTTAGTCACCACACATCACATCACCTCTAAAGATAGAAGAATTTCTCTCTATGCATTGGTGTTCTCTTACTTCTGCTCTGCTTCCTGTTACATCCAAGTTTCAAACGCAATCTGCAAGTTTCCCTTTTTGAATCTACATTAGGAAGCTTTTCAGCAGCAAATGATAATTAAAAAAGAAAAAAAAATCAGCCTTAATTAAGATATCTTAAAATATTACTTCATTTCAAAATTCCTTTTTCCCCTAAGAGAAATATTTAACATGAACAATACAAGATTGTCTCGTCTCACCTGCAGGCCCTGCAACAGGAGAGAAGGTACCATTCTTCATCGAGCACAGAAGGACCAGTAAGATCTCTCTTCTTCCCTTCTCAAATACTTTCAGTATATAGCATAAATTAGTAAATGGGTAAATTAGAGAAGCAGTATGAATAACAAAGTCAGTCATATATTCTAAACTGTGAATATGGAGTGCTGCACCTAAGACCCACTAGCATCTCCAGCCAGAAGCCCTGCACATATCCCAAGAGTTTCTGCAGCTGCCTGCGCACACCCTGATGGTCACTTGGCAGCAGCAGATAAACTTAGTCCAGAGTATAAGGTCAGCAAGCCAGCAACCCCTTTTGTGTTAAACTGGTAATAATCCAGTTTAAAAGTCTTGTGACGTCATATATAGAGAGAGAATGATTCATATATTAAGGTCTCAAAGTCCTTAGAGATCAAAATTAATATCCTATTCCTATACACAATCCTGTTGACTAGCTACTACACTAGGAAGTAATACTTTTAATTTGGCATACCACAATTTCTGTACAGGTAAAATTCCAGACTAATATAAGGAATTCTTGGGAAATAAACTACTTGAATTCCAGAAAGAATAAATGACAAAACTCTGCCTTCTCATGTAATAAAAATATAGTGCTTTGGTAG
>VXBL01006682.1:330102-397410 GCA_013400195.1 Aramus guarauna | reverse complement strand
TTTTTTTTTTTTTTACACTCTAGATCTCTTTTTTCCTCTCCTGATGAGCTTTAGTAAACCATTTGGAAAATCATTTTCCTTTAAAATATCGTTTTATGTAAAATGATAATAATTTTATTGGGAGGGAGGACCAAATTTCATAGGATATACCAGCTAAAAAGAAAGCAAAACACCTGACCCCACAACCAAGCCTAGGAAATTCTAGAGAAAGGCAAAAAAAATACAAAATCGCATTTTGTTGACACTGACCATCACTTTCCCTCATAAAAAATGATAACTACAAGTTTTCCAAGTGCCCTTGAGGAAACTTATTTCACAGTTACCATAATTTGCCATCTGTAGTTTCCTTCTTTAATGAAATCTTTAGAATAGACTTCATTGCAGATGAGTAGGAACTGTTAACTCTTCATTGTGGGGCTTTTGACAACTTGTACAAGCTCTTCTAAATTAGATTTTTTTGCATATTAAAATGTAGGTTTATCCTTTCCTATATGAATCATTATACACTCTGCTTGTTAGCCTGTTAGTCAGAAAGACTATATCAGTTGCACTTTAGAAGCTGCAGATTTTATTACTATCTAATGATACATTCAAACAATCTGCTACAACTGAGTACCCAGAACTTCACATTCAGGTATGCTATAGAAATATAGGCATGACTGGTGCTTCCTAATTCTGTTGTTCACATTATTAGATGAGATAAATTTAAACAAATATGGAAAAGATTCTCTTCACTTAAAACATACTATAGGTTGCTTTTGTATTTTGGTAGTCAGGATTAAAATCGTCACCTAATGCTTTACTGAATTGCAGAAAAAAATATACTATTGAAATAGCTCAAAGACCATTTGACAAGTAATGTATATTACAAAAATGAATCACTTGTAATTATTTTAAAGCCTTATTTGCTTTCTAAATAAGCATCTGCATCAACATGATGCTGAACTGAGATCTACATTCATTGTCTTATTGTCACCTCAACAGATCATTCTCCATCTGTCTCATTCATCTCTTTCAGTCTGTCATGACCTATACAAGGAGTTCTTTGAAGAATATTCTGTAGCTAACACAGCAAACTAAAATGCATAATAATGTATACAAGCAAAATATGAACAGATGATAATGAAAATTATGCTGTTTCATATGCTTGTCATTTAACTGTTCAAGTCATGGTCACTTTCCTTTATTTTCATAATTATGATCATTGGCACATTTGTGACAACCCTCATTTTTTACCTGTGTCTCATTTACCTACAGTGTCTTCCTTCCTTATCTGCAGACTTAACAGTCTGTTAAACCCACAGGCTACATAAAGTCATAAAATTACATGTAAGTAGAAAACCTGATTCCTACACAAAAGCATTGATTTATATAGTCAGCATGCTTCCAAGATATCAATTAAAGGAAGAAGAGAGATAAACAGCTAAATCATTGAATATTCCACTTTCCACCCATCAGTTCTTCTTTTCAATCTCACCCATACCTTTTTCATTCCCTCACTCCCATCTACATATTTCAACCGTTCTCTCCTGCAGTGGTTATCATGCTTATGAAGGCATAGACTAAAATATGCACAGCTGTGCGTACATATTTATGGCCCAAGTTAAAGCTATATACTGGCTGGTTAGAAGCAAGACTGGTTTGTCAGACCAGCATAATGGAGGTTGAGAATAGGAATGAATTAAGATGGGAAATGGAAAGATTAATCAAGTTGCACAATCTCAGTAAGATATCCATAGTCATACAGCTAACAAAATTTAATTGGAAATGCCCTGATTTTTTTTTTTTTTTTCAAATATGGCTAACTCTAGAAAGCAGTAGCCCTATATTAAAACCACAATATTTTTTTCCTTTAATGAAAGCTGTACATTTATGCAAACAGAAGATATCCTCCAATCACTTTATATTTACAATTGCTGTAACAATCTAATAGCCAGTCAAATATGAAACATAAAACATTCAATAAGTAGACAGTTCCATTGCAATTTTTAAGCACTTGCATTTAATAATACTGTTTTCTTGACTTATGTTCCAGATAGTAAGATGTACTTTCGCTGTTATCAGTACTACACTAATGGAAATGTAATTTACCAAAACAATTTCAATATACCATCCAGCTTCAGAATATAGTCTTGTAAAATATAGCATCAGAAGCAAACTTTTATCTATGTCATTTCTTTAGATACACTACGTATAATGAGATCATTTAAAATGCCCTAGTTTTACAGCCACTATTCATATCAGTATTTTCATTTACATTAGTAAGTAAACCTGAACTTTCAACAAGATGTTACCTTTTTGACACCATATGCTTGTATTTCAGTTAATGCCATGTGAATGAGAACATACGTATCATTTCCCTTTCTTTCCTCATGCCAGCTACAATAAGAACACTAGAGAATGTAAAGCAGCATAGTGCGTGAAGCTTTATCCAAATTTCAGTTTCAGAATATTTAATTTGATTGCCCAATTCCCAATAATTTTCAACTTCCAGAAGTTCTAATCACTGTGTTAAAATATACACATGCTATCCCAAAAGCATGGAAATCAGATGACTGAAATCCATAGAAAGTGCTGATTAAAAGCCAAAGACCAAAGTTGTTGTCTTGCATGGAAATAACACTAACCCAGTAATGGATGAAGAAAGCTTTATTTGCAGTAAGGCAGAAAAGGAGATTTCCTACCTTTTTTTTTACTGGACTCAGATACTGAACATATTATCCTCAGGATTCCAGAACTAAAACACAAGCAAACTTCTAAATAAAATACAGCTTGAATGCAGAAAGTATTAGACTTTGAGAAAACAGCATTTTCTTAGTCAGTCTTCCGTACAGAATCTAACACAATCTCTGCACAGAAAGAGTGGGGAAAGTTGCACAACTGTAACCATATCATGATATACTCCCTGATATCTTGTGAAGTGCTTGAGTAACCCAGAGCAAAATCTAACTTGGCTTAAAAAGAACTTCCTATGCTTGCATAAAAAAACCTGTAACCTCACATTACATTAAGCATATCTAAGTCTCAGTGTTAACTTGATCAATACCTACATAAGACAGTTTGAGAAAGGGGAAAAGCACACAAGAAATTATTTAGGTTAATTATTCTTTCAAAGAAGAAAGAATTTTTACAAGAAAAAAGCATTCTGCAAAATAGCAACTGCCCTAAACTCTTATTGGTGCTTGAAAACTTTACCATCTATTGCACTTCCTGTAAAATCTTCAGGTTAGTATATACAGAGCCTATTGTTAGTATGGAATTTATAGATATTTTGTAGATAGAATTTAGAAACATTTATGGAAATTACAGGTAGTACTGAAATAAGGATTATGTGATAAAATAATAAAATAGCTTAAAAAATCAAATATTAAAATAACATTTTATTAAAATTAAATCAATTAAATAAAATCAGGGAAAAAACAGAAGAGATTTTTCTCCAGTATTATAACCATATTCCAACAGTAAATCAACCAAATAAATAAAAATAATCTTATTTGCCTTCTTACACTTTCCTTCCGAGTGAACAAACAGTAAAATTTTCTGTAGGGGAAAGAGTATACATTACATATACTCAAGCAAAAAGAGGTACTTCCATGGTAAAATAAAGAGCAGTGAAAAATATTGTGACTTTTATGACAGGAAATTCTATAATTATTTCTTCATTTCAATGTTAATAGATTTTCTTGTTCTAGAGTATTTTGGTTTCCCACAGAGAGTTCCTTCACAAGACCTCTCAATTCACAGTCCATGTCAAACAATGAAATTTCCTGGTTTGTGTAGCAAACTGTAAGTAGATCTATAAATCAAGATCTATGCAAATAAAATTAGAGCTTTTCACATTAGCATAACATAGTAGTAAATTGGGCAAACGTCTATATTAGCTTTTCCCAAGCTCATTATTTGTAATAATGGCAGCCAATTTAGAACCATGACAAAGTGGAAGTACATGTCAAATACAAGTACAATGCTCTGTGAACTACATACACATATTAGACAGGATTATGTTTCAAAGATTTTTAAAAGATTCAATTAACCTAAAGCTGATCATCTTCCAGTTCAAAAAGAATCAAGAAATACTCTCACACTTTGGGAGAATAAAGTAAAAAGAACATCTTGAACAGCTAGATGGTTCCTGAAACAACCCAAACTTTTATTAAACCATCACCACTAAAAAAAGTTGAAGATTCTTTCCTATTATCACTTCTCTGTTAAAGTCTTCTTGGGCAGGGGGGTGGGGGGGTTTGGTTGGAATCACCAGTCTGCCTTTAACCTCTCTGTTGCCATAAAGAGAACCTCTAGCATAACTTAAGTATAAATAGAGAAATTTTCTTAACAAAGAAACCAGAGCAGAGCATAAAAAAGAAAATCAGGCAGCAGCTGTTAGCAGTAGCCTGTTAAGGTATTTTTGTTTGATATGCCAGTCCTTTTCTAAGGTCCCAATCACGCTAATTGTCAAGTACATCCTGCAGGGCTGAGTACCCCCAGTTCTTGTCTGGATTTGGGGCGCTTAACTGCACTGCTGCTCACTGCCCAATTCAGAAATACGTGGCTGTGCAAGACCACTGTACAAGAATAGCATAGGAAACATGTAATAATCCAAAGAGAAAGACTTGGGAGTCGTGGTGGACAAGAAGATGAACACAAGCCAGTAATATGCCGAGGCAGCAAAGAATCCTGGGATGCATACTAGAACATCGCTAGCAGGTCAAGGGAGGAAAGAGCCTTCCCCTCTGCTCCGCACTGGTGAAGCCACATCTGGAGTCCTCACAGTGCAGTTCTGCACTCCCCAGTACAACACAGACATGGGCATACTGCAGAGACTCCAGCAAAGGACCTCAAGAGAAGGCTCGGGGGATCTTCTGGATGTGTATAAACACCTGATGTTGGGCAGTAAATGGATGGAGCCAGACTCTTCTCAGTGGTATCCAGAGAAAGGACCAAAAGCAATATGTGCCAATTGAAATAGAGGAAACCTCCTTTAAACATAGGAAAACACTTATTCACTGTGAGGGTGGTTGAAACCTCTGGTCATGTTATCCAGAGAGGTAGTGCAGTCTTCATCCCTGGTGATATTCAAAACCCAACTAGACATGGGCCTGAGCAACCAGCTCTAGCTGAGCCTGCTCTGAGCAGGGGCTTGGACTAGAAGGCCTTCAGAGGCACCTTCTAAACTCAATCATTCTTTGACTCTGTATGCAATACTTAGAAATTGATTTAAAAAAAAAGAAGGTAGGGAAATCAGATGCTATTCTTTACAACCTTGTATTTTCACATTTCTGGACAAGGCCTTAGAAGAGTAATTGTAAAAATCAAAGACAAGAAGATTAATAGTCTACAGACCTTGCTTGCAGATTTTTGCATGATCTTCATTTTCTTAGGATACTTTGTAAAATTTCCCCATACTTTCACATGCATCAAAAGTACTGAACACCATCATTTTATGAGACCATCCCTTTCTTGCCTCAATAAGGAAATACATTATGTTAATCAATCACTCCTATTTCCATCTAAAGAGAAACACTGAGTGCTAACAGAAGAGAGTGCATCAGCTGGTTTTACCTTTGACACAAAGTACTTTGTTGGACTTTAAAAGGCAAGCTTGGCTTTGAGTCATTTGGCTGCTCTTAGCCTTTTTTACTGTCAACAGTGACACAGTTTGACCATTTTGTCTCAGAAAGAAGCTGATTCTTCTACAAGTCAGAAGCTGGTTCAAAGCACAAGGTTAATTAACTACAACATGTATACAGGGATATAAGCTATCATTTAAATGTCCTATAATGGGGATGACCCCTGGAATATGGGGGTGGGGGGGTGGGAATTGTGGAATATGGAGAAAAGTGTACCCAGCATTGGTATTTTTAGCTTTACATTCCCAGAAATGGAATTCCCACATACTGGAATGGAACAGAGAGCATTTCTACATTCCTGAGCTCCCACATACTCATATCAATTATATTTTTAGTGATCAATTGCTGTAATGCATATTGCCATTTGTTTTCCTTTTCAACACAACAAAGAGGACTACTTAAAAAAAAATAAAATCTGCAGAGTCAGAGGAGGGGCAGGGGACAATAATGCTAAGAAATGACACATATTTTCCAATCTGTCAAAAATAGACCTTTTAATTTGTAAATGCCAATATGTACAAAAATATCTAACAAGGAAGCAGAGCATAAACACAAGCTTTTTATGGATAATGAACTGAAGTTGCCTACTGTGTAAATAAGGCAATATTGCTGAGTCAATACAGTGTTGGTAGAGTGAATAACACATCCTCCTCACTTACTCAACAGTTTAAAGCTCTTAGAAAAAGACTGCCCTGTAAACCAAAGAAAGTCAGTTTAGACATACTGGCCTACAGGTGATGGTTATTGTGAGCTCTGTCTAAGGCTTCTGAACTAACTCCTGACCTCAAAATTGATTCAAACCATAATCCTTTATGAGTCCATTTGAAGGCACCTCCCCTCCTCCTGAGTGGGTTTAAAAGTGCCTTATAAAATGATAAAAACAAAACAAAACCAAACAAACAAAACCCCCAAAACAACTTTAGATCAAGTAGGAAAAAATAATCAGAAATCAGGATACAGTACGAAAACTAAGCATTACAGCCATCACAGGTATGCTTTTCTAAAAGAGTAGCACTCATTTTCTGAGTGACTCTGTTCCATCTTCAGAGAGTTCTACGTCTTAGCAGTGAGTAGTTCTGTGAACATTGGTGCCTCCAGGGTGATATGATCACCTAGGTGGAAGACTTAGATCCTTCTATTTAGCAAACATTCATTCAGTTCAGTTTTCCTCATTTACTCCTCCTTCCCCCCGCCTTTTCAATGACAGTTAACATATGCAGTTGAACATCTACCTTTCAAAACATCCTCCTCGTCTCCATCCTGCCTGAATAAGTCATACCTGGAGTTAAAGCAAAGCTAACACTTGAACTAAGTTCTGTATGAACTAACCTATTCCCGAAGGGGTATTTTTATAACCTTTCCCACCACTATAAACTAAAAGGTGACTCAAGTAAGACTCACTGGCCATGTTTTGCCAGGCAGATCGGTTTCTGTAAGTCTTACAATAGGACAGAATCTGTCACAAGTACATTGTACCATGTCTGTATGTTCTCCAATAAAGACAGAAGGCAAACGAGTAGTTACACACGGTAGTGCTAAGATTGCCAAGTGTGCAAGGAAACCTAGCCACATATTTTTGTAAAAAACCTAGCACTTCAAGGGATATTAATCACTATAGGGATGATATAGCACCTCTGACATTCTTCCAAATATTAAAAAAAAACAACAAACAGACAGAAGAAGAAAGTAAAAACAAATTTACGTTAATGACTGCTGAGGTCAACTGGAAATTTGAGAAAAACTGAGTCATTTGTAGAACCTGGTTAAAAATGGCTCTCAGTATGAATGAGCTAAAAGCACAGGCTCTACAAGAAATGAAGTTTTTATTCACGGTGGCAATCACCTTGTCCAAATGCTGCCTAAAAGAGTATCCTACACTGCCAACTAGAAAAAGAAATTGCTGATTTTTCTGTTGGTTTTCTAAATTTCAATATAAATATGACCCGCATAAAGGTATGTTCTTTCATCTCAAAGCAATTATTTATTTTTCTGTGTTATCCATACTCCAACTTGTAAGCCATTGAAGAACATAAAAATTATGTTTAGAATAAAGGTTCAATACTCTGGTAAGTTTCAAGGCAAGAAGACACCATAGTTCTACTATTTGTTCACTAGAGGTGGCAGGAGGGACATCATGCCCCAACAACTTGATGAGAAAAAAAAAAAACTAGTGAGAAATACAAGCAGAATCTTTGTCAAAGGTAGGTAACAGACCCAGTGAAAAGGTACAAGTCTCTTAATTTGCAAGTGAATGTCTTAGTAGATAAGACATTTTTTCACTTCCCCCTCATAGTGGTAATACTTAATATGCAGTCTTTTAAAAAATATAAATTAATTTACTGTTAATGCATACTGCTATATGAAATTTTTAAAAAATAGATGTGTGGTATGTCTCAACATCATTATACAATAGCATCATAATCCTGCCCCAAGTAGATAGAAAGAATTGGATAATTTCCTGAGACTTTTCCTGGTCATCCTTTCTACGTTCTTTTGTGAAACGAGATTGCAAGACACACTGTACAACAAAGTACAAATTAATTAAACAATATGCTATTGCTATATAAATAAATATTGCATGAGGAACCTCATGAAATTCAACAAGGGCAAGCTCCTGTTCCTGAGATAGACTGACCCTTTCCAGGTCTAAGTGCCTGGTTAGAAGCTTTGCTTATAAGAATCCAGGGGTCCTTGTGGATGTTCGGCTAAAGATAAGACAGCATTGGACTCTGGAATACATGAAGGCTGATAGCCTACAGGTCTATAACAAGAAAGATTATGGAAAACTTGAGCATAGCATATGCACTGGAGGGCTACCAAGATGGTCGGGGCTGGAGAAAGCAAGATTTGCTCAGCCTTGAAGAGAAAAGGGTCTGGGGGCTTAACAGCAGACCCCCAGTATCTACAAAGAGGCTATTGAGAAAATAGAGCCAGTTTATTCATAGTGGTGCACAGTGGGAGGTGGAAAGACAACAGCCATAAAAGGGTGATTCCAACTGGATAAAGGAGAGGGATAAAAAAGGGTTTCACCATGAAGGTAACTAAGCATCAGAACCTAGAGAGGTTGTGGAAGGTCTGTCCTCAGAGACTTTAGAGCCTTGGACAACCTGGTCTGAATTTAATGCTGACTCTGCTTTGAGCAGGAACTTGGACTAGGGACCTCCTGAAATCTCTTCTGACCAGAGTGATTCTGCAATTCTAAATCACAAAACCAAAAGAGATACACAGAAACTCCTTAGAAAACACAGCAAGAAAATCCTTTCTGCATGATTATATATATAACCCTTGTACCACTAATGAAGCTGTCTGAACAACGGATTTGGGGACTAATGTATTTGACTATGCTACCATCAAAATAGGAGAAGAAAGCTGATTGTTTCTCTAGCATTATTTAGTTTGGAGAGGCAGTTTAGCAAAAAGCATCATTAATGTCGTACAAAGAACAGAAACGTCTGAATCACCAGCAAATGCAAGCAGCAGGTTAAACTCCTGCTAACTCTCACATGCTACGTAGCTTGGTCACTCTCAGAAAATAAACAGTCTAACACAAATACATCTCCTTACTAGAAAGGCCAGTAAAACAAGTAAACTAAAGAAGAAAAAAAATTACGTACTCTTATTTCACCCCAAACTACAACTTTTTTTTTCCTGTGGGATGCAAGAAGGAATAGATAAGAATGAAAAGACAGAAAGTAAATTTTAAAATATTCCTTTTAACTAAAACTGGTTTTCACATCTTTCTCATATTTAGGTCCAAACTGCAACAGTTTTTAGAGCTGCTTCCAATACTGCAAGTGTCAATGCTATATCCACAGGATTTCCCAAGAGCACGTACATGGATATTCTGTAGGAAGATAATACAGACCCTATTATTCAAATGTAAAAATACTAAGGCTGTTCTCCACCTTTAATTAATGCTGGCATGAGTTATTCCTGGATATACCAAATCACTTGGTCCCGTCCCGTCCCCAGTGCTTTAAGGTTAGTTATATATTATATACATTAATTCACGCAATGACAAAGAAAAAAATATTCTAAATGCAAGCAGTAATTTATCACTGAAAACAAAACAATAAGGTTCACAAGAGTATAAATTAATGCCTTGTTTCAACACTGTCTTCCCTGCAGCAAAACACAGAACACACCCCTCTACAAACACATAAATGTATTGATTTTATGTGCTGTGATAGTCCTATTGACTTCAAATATCCTCCTTAAGTGAGACTTTCAGAAAAGTAGGAATTTTTCAAGGAATTATCCAAGGGATCTTCTTATCCCAGAAAAAGACTCCACTAAGCCTAAAACCCCAAAAACATCTTCTCTGACACTTGATGAACACTGATCTCATCAAGAAATCAAAAGACAGCATTTAACTGGCAGAACTCTTGCATTATAAGGAAGCTGAAGTGCTGTAGCTAAAAGATGTCACGATATCATCATACTTGCTTGGTGAAAGGGAAAATTAAAATAGAGAAACATTCTTGAATTACTTCTATAAAATATTACCATTTCTAACATCAAAAACTACTTGCTGGTAGCAACTCTCACTTCAAGGCAACAAATGTCATTCTTATGAATATTCTTCTGGAAAAAATGCCCCCAATTCCTTAAAAGAAAAATATAATTCTTTTGGTGCCCCAAACACCAATGTTTCTTTTCTTAAAGGGAATAAAAGGCATTGGTCTAGAGTTTAAGGCACTTCAGCATGTGAAATCAATTGGGCTGTTCACGTACTTAAAATTAGGTAGTTGCTTAAACACTGCTGAATTAAGATCCAAAAAGAGGCAAAAGTGAGAATAAAAGTCTCAGTTTCACTGTAGGGCAATGCGCTTGGTTATGTGCTTGTTAGCCTACTCAGAGAAAAGTTTTCCTCTTGCAGCAATTATGAGAGTCACCTTTGTCTACATAGTATTTTTTTTTTCCCCACACTTGTGCTGGACAAGTAATGAAGAAAACTTATTTCCAGTAAGCTTTATCAAAAAGCAATCCGAAACCCACCACTGCTACCAAGAGCAAAATTGTATTGATTTAACAGAAAAATCATTTTAATAATAACCTGATACACATGTGATTGTGACTTCTTTCTTCTGTAAACAACAGTGACAAAAAAAAAAAGACAAAGAAGATCTGGTAACAAGATAAAAACAAGAGATTGGAACAAATATAGGCAAAACTACAATTTAGTTCTAAGAGAGACATTTCAAAGTCCCAGTCAGATCAGGACATGTTTTTCATTCTCAGAAGATGGTAGATATTACATTCAAGGTACCACCAAGTAAAACTAACTTCACTGTATTAAGTTCAACAATGATGGTATATAAAAATCTCATTTAATTTAGCTTAACTCTGTTCTTAATCCAGCTGGAACTCTGCTGGCAAATTTCTTTATTTTGCAAATTTCATATATAAAACTAAAGGTAGAGGAAGAGGTTTGAGCAAAATGAGAACAAGGTGTAGCAGAGTAGAATTGAGTTTGTGGTCAACACTTCTCCTAACCAAAATGTTTCATTAAGCTGAGGTAGTACACTAACCAAACAGCTCTAGAAACAGGTATTTGATAGCAAATACTTGTTTTTTTAGATCCCCTTTAGAAAAGAAAAAGAAGCATTATATCACACTATTTAAAAATGCCATTGGAAAGGGACTAGGTTTTCTTTTCCATGTTTTTAGGGAACTGTAATCACTACATGATGAATCAGAAGAGCCAGACAGAAAGGGGGGTGGTTTGAACGCCAAAGTATGTTCCTAGTATTACACTACCTGTCCATGCAAGATATAAAACAAGGTCCAGATAAGACAACTAACTCAGAAACTTGAAACATTGGCCCAGGGATGGAAAGCAGTACGAAGCCAACTCAGTTGGGTGACTGCAGCTATATAAAGAGGAAGGTAGAAGTCATTCTCGCCTTAAGAAAGAAAATGCAGTGAAAGCGTATTGACTCAGTTTGAATGCCTGGACCAAAACAGGAGAAGTTCTTTTTGCGGTAACTTAAAAAAGGTAAAACATCAAATTGAGCCAAAAAAGCCTGGAGTAAGAGATTTAAACTCCTATAAGAACTTAAACTTAATTCAGCTGTAATCTAGGTAGTGATGTTAATTATACAGCTGAAGTAAAGCAGTCAGAAGATGGGCATGAATGGCAAATTCGGCATCTGAACAATGTTTCTGGCATAGGCAGAGAAGGCAGGGGAAGTAGTAGCAGGAAAAAGCAAATAAGCTTGGCTTATATACCATTCCAACATGCCAAGGCCAAATACATCTTTTGTGAAAGTGCCTCCCTACTCCTATTAATTGAAACACCAGTTATGCCATTTTCTAAAGTGCTCAAATTCAATCAATACAGTATTTTGGTCATGCAGATTACAAAGTGATGTTTGGAGTGCTTTACCTGCCCTTAGCATAAAGTCATAAGCCACTGTCTCACACCAAGTCTTATTTTGCCTTCACAAATAATGGTACAACTAGAGATGAAATTATATAATAACTAATTCACATTCTGCAGCAAAGAGGTCAGTAAGATAGATAGCAATAAATTCATTTCAAGAAACAGTTTGGACTCTGACCCAAATACCTCTAAACATGTACAGTATGAAGCATCTGCCTGATACATGCTAACATAATAGTTAGCACTTTTGGTAGGGCTAACTTTAATTTTTATTCATATGTAGACAACATAGGTAGTATGTCTTTTGCTAGAAAAAAAGGAGGTTTCACATACCAAACTGAGGCTCAGAGATATCTGATTGTTGTCTTTTCCCAGGACTTGCCTCCCTCTGCAGCCTTCACCAAAGGACTTATCTCTCAGACAGTGAAATAAATAGCATCTCGAAATGAAACTCACTTACCATAAATAAGTTGTGACAAAGCTCATATAAATGAGCTGACTTGGAGATGTATTCACATTACACCTTCCTCCCTTCTACACCAGCAGAAACTGTGTCCTCAAAGAGAAGTCACCACAAAAAAAAACCCCTAAGCCTTATCCCAAAGGATCCTCCTCTACTATTTCTACAAAGTAGAAATTGCTTTACAGGGACTTAATGAAAAACTGGGGTGTAGCATTTGACCGGTGTGTTTCCACCACATTCCTCCTTCGTGCAGCAACACCAACATTGTAGGTGATCTCTTACTTTATAAATAGAATTTGGAAATAATTTATAGCAGGGAGATGCCCTCAGAGAGGCCTTGTACCACATGCCACCCATCAGGTAGAAGATGAAGCTCAGCTGCTGCAATTTTAATAGTTATGGAAAATTTGCATGTTATTACAAATACTATTCTGTTCTACAAGAAGCAAGCAATGCTTGCTTTCTTTGATTGTAAAGTGGATAAATTCCTGCAGCAGCGATGCGCATAGGAATGGTGCAAGGTAATTTTACACTAAGTAACATTCATCATAAAACTGTTAACATAGATGACAGTATCCAAATCTCTTGTTAATTACATGACTGTAAAACTTTAAGAGCTTTAAGTTGACGAGTGTTCTCAGTGGAACAGATAATAATTAATTCCCTAGGAAGGAAAAATAAACAATGTTTTAAAAAATGCAGCATAGAATGTATTATAACAATGCAAGTAATTTTTTCAAATTTCTACCTCTTCCTTCCCATCTCCTCACAGAACAGAAAACATCTGTGAGATTTATAACATTTTAACAGTGAAAGTAAATGTAAAAGTTAACTTTCCAAGACTTTATCAGCAAATATGATGTATGAAACTATTTAGAACTAAGAAAAATGTTATTTTAGGGAAAGGTCTGTAACTATTGCTGAACTAAAGAGTATATTTTATTGAAGTGAGACCAATTTCTATTACTACTAAATAGTTACTATTTACTAACTACTAAAAACCAGAACAAAACAGAAAGGGAAAACCCACAAGCTAGGATCTTCCAGGTATGCTACATATTCCCACATGACTTTTAGCTTTTGTAAGCAAGAGGTTAGTATCACATTAAAATCCATTATTTTTATTATTTTTGGCTTTTTTTCCCCCCCAAGATTTTTAAGTGACAAGAGTCAACAATGTACTATAAAGAAGTTAGTGGAAATAGAATTAATTAAAGCGGTGGTATTTTTAGAGATGCTGTGAGAAAAACAGAAGGCAACGCTTGCTGTTACCAAACTAGTGACACAGGATTTTCTTTTAAATAGCAAATGGATATTTGAAGACTAATACAATGTTTTAAGAAAGCTACTAAGGGCTAAGTTTCCCATAATAGATGCAAATCTCATTGTTTGCAGTGTGCATTTTTTAAGGACAAATCAGAAAAAAAGGTCAGTTTTAACTTTTTATATAATAAGGTGTGACAATAATATTCTTCATATTTATATAGGAAGAAAAATGTACTATCATATTTTCTTCTTCTACTTTATTTTTTTTCTCCTACTCTATAATATACCATACAGGCAAAGAGAGTTGAGAAAAGCTCCTATTGCCTTTCTTTTCACTAATGTCTTCAGAAAAGACCCTGACTTTTTAGGAGCCTCATCACATTGGGTGGTAAAAGCCATCTCTTTCCATCCTACACATTTACCCCATTTAAATTTTCAAGACACATTCAACAGAGCTTGGAAAACTCATTGGGTTTTCAGCCTATTATCTAGCTTACATTGCCAGTCATGACTATGTTATCATGGAACCAAGCTCCTGAGTCCTGGTCCTCTAATTTTCCACACTGACAAACCATCTTTACAAGCAAGATGGACAAGATGGTACCTCATTTGCCTTCCCATGCACATCTGGAACATTTTTTTTTTCCCCTCAATACTTTTCCAGCAAGCTCTGTGCCTTAAAAAACTCTCATACATTCTTATACCAAGCCCCATGCATGGCATGTAACACCTACCCTTGTTCCCTTGCTTCAAAAATACAGCTTTAGCAAACTGCATCACAGGCTTCACATTATTTCAGTCTGTACCAAAACCATACAAAAAAAAAAAAATCACTCAAAAGGTGACCATAAATAATCCTCATGATAAAGGGATGTAGAGATTACCCAGGGCAAGCACACTGTAGCGTTCACTTCATTGTTGTGGGACAGTTATAGGACTAACAAGGACAAATGCAACTTTGCATCTGGTTTGGGAGTCAGCCATAGCATGGACTTAGTACCAGCTGAAAGTGCATTTCATGAAGAACCACAGTAAGAAATTACTAGCAGACCAGAAAATCCCTACTCCATTTCCCATCATTAGTAAACTTTAACTTTTTCAGACTCAAAGGGGCAAAAATTAAGGCTGAAGTGTGAGTAGTTATAAGGAGACATAAAAGCCATCTGGATCACTCAGCTGTTCCTAACAAGGTATTCCAATAGATAGATTATCTCAAACTCATAGTAATTTGCAGGTGGTGAAACTGGTTTTGGATGACAGCTGGACTTACAAAAGCTTCGTTTCATCTTGATACTATTTTACCCATAACTTTTGCTGGCAGACAGAATAAGACAAAGACGCTGATGAATGCAAAGGGCAAACACAGAATGATCCTTCTTCCTTTGCGTCTCCTTCCTCAGGCTGTTCTTGTGACACATTGTGTGTTTTAAACATCAAAGGTTCTTTCTAGGCCTGAAAAGACACTTTTGAGACAGAAAATACAAAACTAGCACAAACAGAACATGTGTGTCTGCCCTTCTCCTGCACATCTTTTCCCAGAGCTTTCACGTATGCCAACATTGCATGTCATGAAGTAATATATTGAATGTCATAGTGCATGACAGTTATATAACTTTCACATTTAGAAAAGTTGCTGTGCCAGTGGTGCGAAGTCTTTTTTTTTTAATCAGTATACACCTAATACAAATTTTGAATAAAGGCAGTTATTTACATGGAAAGCTATGAGCAGCATACATATCTTGATGCACAGCAAATCAGCATGATGGTTGGTGTTGAGAAAGTGTAGTTAACTGATTATAGCTAGAAATTAAGGTTTAGGACTTCTAGATTCTTTTTCTAGCTGTGCCACTGATTGTTTTACAACTGGAGTCCATAGTACTTTATAACATTGCAAAGAATCCTGAGGCATAACTAATATTTATGGCATAATTTAAGGCCTCAGGTGACAGGCATATTCATCAGGACATGGTATGACAATTAAAATTTGCTAGTTTAAAAAAAGTCATTAGTGACATAAAAATTCAGGCTAAGTGTGAAGTGACCTGGCCTTATTGTTTCTGAAGGAAGTCTTCTGAATCATGCCAGCTGAAGATCTGCCCGTGGCATTTGGAAATGTATGCTAATAGGTTTTTATAGAATCATAGAATAATTCAGGTTCAAAAGGACCTCAGCGGGTCATCTGGTCCAACCTCCTGCCCAAAGCAGGGTCAGCTATTCTTTAATCCTTCATAAAAAGCTATTTATCATTCCCTCAGAGTTATCAAGAGCATCATGAATGGTTTGGTAACCTGATTACAATGGCGAATTAATCAAGCCTGAATTTTGTTAATCCAAGTACAGTACCCTCAAAGAACGCAACGCATGTTTAGATGCACAATGCAGTTACTAGTGATACAGGGCATTTCATAACATTTTGAAGATAAAACCGGTGTGGTTTATTTAGCACTGAGTCTGCTAAGAGTGTAGACATAGGCATTCTCTGTTAAGGAGCCAAAGGGTTTAACACTGTGTTAAGGGTATGTAATGGAGGAGAATGCTTACAACGGGTCTTCTATGGATAAGGAGCCAGAGTGCAAGCAGCCAGCAGGAAAGGGGAATATTACTAGAGGTCTGAGAGTAAGCATGCACTTACTTCGCTAGCAGTAGTTCACAATTTATACGCTGGGGCACAAGTCACAAATAGCACAACTGGACACTAATGTCTTTTAATACAGAGCTGGTGGAGAGAAGCCTTGCCCTGAAATATGGAGAATCATTTAGAATATATTTCCCCCATGCACTTCAGGGAATGGCTGTGAATGACAATCTCTTTCATTTGAGCTAATGTTTTTATTTATTTTGGGGGAGAACAACAACAGGAAGAAAACTGAAACTATCATCTTGTCTGATTGATCACAGAATTCAATCCATGCAGGCCTCCTTCTTTACCTCAATATGTCATATATCCCATAACATCAGTACTATTCTGGTGTTCCAGGAAGTCAAATAATATTATTAGCAGAGAGAAGTTATGAAGACATAGCTTCTGCAAAGATTTTTATATCTACTTGCAAGTTAACATATGCTAAGCCTTTGCCTAGTTAGATTCCTCTGACAAGACTCTTCAGCTGGCATAAATCACCACTGCACTGCTGTCGATTTCTGTGTTTTAAACTATTTGGTCCACCAGAATCTAAGTAATTTTCACCAATATTTTAATGTGCTGCTTATATAAAATTGCTTTTGTCTTTAAAAAGAAAAGAAAAAGACAACACAAAATAATGGATGATGAATAACTGCTTTTTTGAATTGTCATTTAATCCTAATACTGTAACCATTGAGGATCTAAACAATTGTGACTTGATCACAACAAGCAATCATGAATATAGGGATCTCAGTCTAACAGGAATACTCCTAGTGAAAGCATGCACATTTACCATGCATGTTTCATAACAACTGGGGGTTCCTTTGTACAAATAGGAACTGAGATATTGGTTAAATTTTATTTACCAAAAACATGAGTAAAAAAGAAAAATAAGATAGAGTTGCAAGTTTTGATTTAATCTACAGTCAAGTATAGGTGGAAAGTTTCATGCATATTAGTCAAGATACAGAGCAGGCGACAGAGAAGCAAGCTAAAAATGAACGTGTTGCATATGGATGTAAGATAGAGATTTGTATGTATTAGCAGAAAATAAAATACATTATCTGACTTGAGGTGCAAACAGAAAGGCAGAAAGAGAAAGACTAGCAGACACACATCACACCATTCAGCTGGTTTAGCCTGAGAATTCTTCCCAAACCCATACAGAAGGTGTCCAGCACATGTAGATAAAGGCTACATTTAACACTGTTACCATAGATATCTCCGGAGATTTTTTTTTCATTCTTACATCCGTTGATTTCTCTCTCCCTTTCTTTCTCTCACACTTCCAACTCTCCTCCACTTCCAAGTCTGTGCTTGTACTGAAAGTAGTCTCTTCAGGATATCTAGGCTTCAGTGACACCACACTGAATCTAAAGTATCCTTATTTAAATAATGTTGTAAATTATACTGTACTTCATAATAAAGCCACAGCAACCTGCTGTTTTGCTTCTGCTCCTGGGATGTTTACAATTAAGCAGAGCATAATGCTATAATGTCATCCCACTCCTAAATTCAAGGGTATGTGAAAAGAGCAGACAGGAATACACACTGTACTCCAATACATATATTATGTGCTCCCCAGCCCCCAAGTTTAAGAAGGTTACATTTAAAATCCTCTGTAATACTAGGATGATTAAATGGCTGTGTTTAAAGGCTATAAGTTCATAAGCTGTACTGAAATAATTTGTGTAAAAATGATACCCTTTCTCTTCCCAATCACAAAACTTATCACACGCTACCAGGAAAAAGTAATATTTTTCATTCTTTATACAAAGGAAGCAGTCTTCTTAACAGGTAAATACCATATATTTCGTGCATATCCAATACAGTTGAAGAGTGGGGACACAGCAAAAATAGCACTGTCTGGGTTTGTAGAATTCCACCAGGCAAACAATTAAACAGTACTTTGACTGATTGGGGCACTTTGACCAAGATTTGCTCTTTCCCATCCAACATAATAAATCAAAGTATATTTTAGGTCATGCCCAGCTCCATTAATGTAAGTATACTTGCAGCTTTATGCACCATACATAAAATATCCCCATAAAGCCAGACACAGCAGAGGTGGTACTATGCTCCTTTGCATAGTCATTCTGCCCTTGCAGATTGGGTCTTGTACAGTCATAATTAAATTCTATCAGCACTAATTTATCTTGTATTTTAGCCAAAATTATTACACGGAGATGGGCTGAAAGTAGCTGTAGGGGTTTCTTTATTCAGTTATTACAGGAATCACATTTGTTTCAAACAACTAATAAATGGTATAGCTGATACAGCTAGAGGACAATAGAGGGGAATGAGGCCAAGCTATGTAGGTTAAAAACCATTTCCAGACACAAAGCATTTAAGAGTGGCAGAAATACAAATTTTCAGTCTCAACGTACTGTTAATAAATTCAACCTTTCATTAACTAGGGCCAAACCAAAGACTTCCAAGTTGTCTTCTAATACCAGAAAGGAAAGGAGTGCTCAGCACAATATATAAGGGTCACACTGTGTGAGCTTTAGATATACCAGTCAGGCAAATATCTAAAAGGGAATAAGTAAGTGAAAACAAGCCAGTACCAAATGCTGAACAATTACTTCAAAGTAACAGTTTTGACTTCAGAATTAATTTTCCTGGCTCTTCTTTCCACCCATGCCAGAAGAAATTAATTAAAGAGTAAAGACACCTGCATAGCAATTAATAAAAAGGCACATACCTAAATACTTCACAATTTCATTACTTAAAAATAATGTCTGGTTGTATTAAATAATGTTATATTTTGATCATCTGATGCTATTGCTATTCTACTGTACATTAAAAATAATTCCACACAAACAGAATTATTTTTCAGTATCTATATTACTGTTCTCTATGGAGCTATAATGATTTATATTAGATGAAGATCTAACCCTGTCTTCTTTCCTTAAACAAATCCAACATTTCACATGAAATCCATTTTGCAGAACTTCTGTTTACTTTTCATTATTAATACATGATCATCACAGATCTCGTTCTATTATCTTCTGTATAAAACTAGCATCGTGAAAGAAACAGCTTATTTATGAGGATTTCAACATCTAAAATACATTCTGTCCTTCCCAAGTCATACCATTTTTTTCTAATCAGATGACCAGTTTCCTGAATCAAATTATATTGTAATAATATGATGTAATTTTGCCTCTGAAATTGGTGTTTAGGCATTTTAAAGTATGATTAAACCCAGAATAAGATGCTGTGTTAGACCAGGTGAAAAAACACTTTCCCTAAAGCTACTATTGGGGGGGGTTTCAAAGAATGCTCTACCACCAATGCATAACACATTTACCTCATTACACTAACAATGTCTTTTAAAAGAGTTCGTTAAAAACCATACAAATAGATTAACTGAATGAGAGGAAGCTAAGGAAAGTAGCTACAGAGAAGCATTTCCTATTGTCTGTTAAAACCACACACAAAAAAAAAAAGTTGAGTGACTCTACCTAGCATCATAAATATTACATGTATTCAGTGGCTATATATCAGTGATACAAATGATAAGGTACATCTGAATGCAGGTAAAGAAATATTGTCTTTGGGAAATGTTCACTTTTTTGAAATTTTTGTTGATACAGAAGATCCCATAGCCACAGACATCCCACACCCTTAATCATTTAAATAGACCCTATATTTATCAGCCAGTGCTACTTAGCACTAGTGTCACAAGCGCTAGAAATTCTGGCTGAATGCTTGCCTCAACAGATGAAAAACCTTTCTAAATTACTTTGTTGAATTTCACCTATTTTATCGCCTCCAGATTGTGGGGAAGGACTTCCAGTTCAAAAAAAAGAAAGACTAGAAAGCCATAACTAATGGAAAGAATAGAAAGTTTCAGTCATGAATTTTGTATCTTCATTAGAATAGGAAAGGAAAAGTAATTTTAACACAATCCCCAACATGTTGGATAAAGCCTTAACCATGAAAGCAGTCCCACATCACGGACATATCACAAAGTGCTTTTAGTCATTTAACCATAAACTTTTAAAAACTATCTTAATTTTTTTGAAATCTTTTATACTGAACTGTTTTTTTTCTGTTAGTAAGGAAAACATAAATGCCAATGCTTTATGTTAATTACATGTCCTGGTAACAATAAGCAAATAGCCATACTTCTCCAGATATCTTTTTTTTTTCCCCTCTCAAAATAGTCACCTCCCCTGCTACTGTTATAACTTATATGCAAATACATCTAGAAATGCATGACTAAAGTGCATTTAATGTATATATTAATTTGAAACATGTAAAGCAGATGAGTTCTGATCAGCATAAAGATTAATGTAGAATATGTACATAGAAATATGCATATAAAATTTTATGTTGTTTATACTCTGCTTTACATCAGAGAGAATAACAATCACTGACAGAGTGGTTTGTTATGCGAGATTACTTTTTTATAATACTGATTATTTATTTTTTTTTAATATTCCAGTATAGGAAACGGATGTGTTAATCTACTGCACAATTTCACAAACAAATGAATATGGTTCGGGCTCACTTCTCATTGTCATCTTCAGACATAAAATGGAAGAATCATGAATTTCAGGATTAAAACAGAAGCATTTTGTCTTCTGTCTAGAAATAAACATGCTAGAGCGCTCTGATAGTGATGGGAGAATGTTAACAACTTTACACACATTTTGGAATGCCAACACATTTTTGCACATGCTTTTCCATTGCACCCTGTCCATCTGGCCAAAAGCATCATCTTGTTTTCTGTTATCCTTCAGCCCTTCCCACCGAAGACTGGGATATCAGGCAGTACCCTGACCTGTTCCTTGCTGTACTCCAAGTACAGAAACTTCTGTCTATTCTAGGTCCAACTGTCCAAAGCTGGGGAGAGAAATCTCCCATAATAAATCCATAGTAAGGACTACTTGAAGAAATGACAGGATATAACTCTTAATTACGTATGGCATTTAGGATACTAGAAATAATGTTGTTATTTTGATAATTGCAATTATTTTAAGGTAAAAGTTTTTGAATCTTACTGTGTTTCAGTCTATCAGTGCTTTCAGTGGAGGGGCAAACATCCATTTCTAGAGCTAACAATGATGCACTTATTGTTGATTACTTAGGAATTAGTTTAGTTCAGCAAATAACAATTTTGCTGCATTCATAAGTCTAGGTAGTTAATATTTGCAAAATATAAAGGGGCTTTTTTTCCCCACATAAAACCCCCAATATCCTTTTCTTCTGAAGAAATAGGCAATATTGCACAGCCCTGCTGAGGCCCAGCAGGGGCCCAGAGGTAGCATAATCTCTGGCATTTATGCATTCAGCTTCAAAATTTGACTGTGTCCTACTGACAGCATCTATCTACAGGTATAATTGGGTTAGTCATAAAGCAGTTGCTGTAGTGGTGGCCCTGATTTTCTTTCTTTTTTTTTTTTTTTCCTAAATAAATATCAATATAATACCTCATCTCAGTCTTTCCTGGGCAAAGCACCAAACAGGCAAGAAGATTTGCAGGCAATCTTCACAATTTTTTGCATCACCCTAAAATAAAATAGAGCCTCACAACAGTATTTATTTGTTGAATATGGAAATCTTAATAGATACCTCAAAAATACACGTGTGATTATTACTGCTTTGGTCAATTCACTCTTGACGCTTTCTTTTGTACCATAGCTTCCATTACTTTGACAAGCCAGTGATGCCCAGGCAACACAACTTAATACTCCTTCTTTCCTTTGCAAAAATGAGGAAAATCTTTCTACCTTCTCTCAAAAATATTCTCTGGTTGCCTTCCTGATATTCAAAACATCTTAAAAAAAAAATGCTCCCCACCTTTGTCAATATGTGATTATGCAAAACCAAATAAATACAGAGTATTTTTCATTTTTACTCACTATCAGCTTGCTTTCACTGTTGTCAAATCATGCTCTGAAATAAAGATTTGATTTTGTTCCCCACTCTACACAAATGCTTAAAATCATGAACATTTCATGAAAAATTCCATAACAAAAGCTATGAAAGACAAGAAACAAGGAGCAGATGGACAGAAGGGGTTGGACACCATACCAGGTGCAGTGCCTAGGCGCTACAGGGCAGCCTCTGTGAGGAGAGGCCAGGCCTGCCCCGGGCCGGACACAGCCAATTCCAGCCAGCTCCAACTGACCCACCACAGGGCACGGCTGGGCCCCACAGCTAAGATGGCAGAATCAGAAAAATAATGTGTAAGAAACAGCCCTGCAAACCCCAAGGTCAGCAAAGATGGAGGGGAAGAAGGTGTTCCAGGCACCCAAGCCGATGCCCATGCTGGAGGAGGTTTATCTGGAAGGACTGTAGCCCATGGAGAACCCACACTGGAGCAGGAAAAAAGCGTGAGGAGGAAGAAAAAGGTGTGGTGGAAGAGAAGGTGTTTTAGTTTTTGTTTCTCACCATCCTATTTTTAATTGGCAGAATATTAAATTAATTTTCCTCAAGTCATGTCTATTTTGCCCATGACATAATGCGTCAGTGGTGTCCCTGTCTTTATCCTGACTCAGGAGCTCTCTCATCTTGTTTTCTCCTCCTGTCCTTTCGAGGAAGGGGAGCGAGACAGTGGCCAGGCAGGCATCTTGTAGCCATGCCACCCACCACCGGCAGAATAGTAACATGAAAGCTGTATGCTGCAGATACAGAAAGACAAATTCTCATTGACTGCAATACTCTGAGTTACGAGAGCATTTCTCCTCACAGAACTCCTGATACCATTTTCCTCCTGATATGTTGCCCAGTATGAGCACCATATACATACAAACTGAATATCAGACTACGGATTTTTTGGTGTAAATTTGAAAATGTTACCCAACATTGCAGGTATTGTGGGGATTTTTCATACTTAGGTGACAGATATACATAATGAGTACAAACTTTGCCTTTAAAAGTTAAAATACTTCAGTGTTCTTGCAAATGAAGATCACTCCATTACAAAGTACATAAACACATGATTAATTTTAAGCACATAATCCCACTTACTTCAAAAGAACAACTCAATGATTCAAATTATCTATGGAAAATTTAAGTAAGACAGATGATTATGATTTGATTCTTCATTTCTTAGAGATACCAGGGGAATGTTTGGAGAGTGGTTTACCCAAAACTAAAAGTAAGATGCAGACCTTAACTGTGTTAGCCAGATATTTTAAAGCACACATTTTATTCCAGTTTTAGGTCTATTTTCTTTGCTGACTATGGAAAGTAAATTTCTTCCACCATAATAGAATGATTCTACATGTGTCTTATCAATTGTCATTGGATTTTAGTTTTCCTATAGGCTTTACTAACCTACCGATTACATAGAAAAAAACTGTACAAAAGTGTTAAATATGACTTGAAATTGAGTTTTACCAACTCTCTGACAGTCTACTGCAAAATAAAAATTCCCATGTGCAAGAGAAACTAAATGACCTTATTCCAGGAAATGCAGTTTGGCCATAACTTTTATGCCCTCAGAAATGCGTAATTTACATTCTTTCATTTTAAAAAGGCCACTGTAAAAGGTGTCACCTTTATAAAAGCTGTTTCAATAAAACTTTACTTCCATGCTATATTTTAAAATTAATTTGACCTTGAATTCTAAATTTCAGAAAGGTGAGTATATAACACTTCTTTCTGGACGAGCATTTTAAAAAATATATAGACATTTGACAGTATATCTGCTGCATTTTAGACCACAAATTAGGACACTTGGCAGAGAAAGACGTGTTCCATCCTAGCTTTTAGAAAAGTATATGCTATAGTTTGGAGTGTACTACATCAGTTCACTTAACTGTTAAAACAAGTACTTGTTTTAATTAAAAAGCTTAAAAGATTTAGCATTTCTGGCTCCCCAAGATAACAGAAAACAAACCAATGATTTTATATATTTATGCCAATAAGGAAGGATCTAAATCCCTTCAACAGGAGGAGTTTAACCCTGATGTTGCAAGGAAGTGTATAAGTTACATATCAACAAAGAACAGCAAAAGCTAAGATCACCAAACACTAGTTTAATTAAAAAAAAAAAAAAATCCCCCAAAACCTCAAACGATACCAACTTCTTATAGCACGTATGTCTTGAGACACAGATCAACTGGTAACTTTAAGTGAACTTCAAAATATCACATTCCCATTTACCTCATAATGTCCCATATAGGTGCGGTGAAACAAAACCTCTTGCTAAGGAGTAACTCACCACAAGACAAGTTGTTTTTATGTATCACCTGCTTCCTGCAGTAGTCTAATAATGTTCATTTCTTAATGGTACTCACATTATAGGGCAACATTTTTTCTTCAAGGATCACCAGATTTGCACTTTTCAGAGTTTTTTGCAGACATTTAGCCTTACCTCTGTTATTTCATAGCAGCTACCAGCTGCATTCGCATAATTTCTTTTTGTACATTTCAGTACAGAAAGTATATATATAATGTATCACAAGTCCTCACATGCCCTTTTCTCCTTGATCTAGTCTTACAAATCACTAAGTCATTCTTCATAGTTAATCTGTTATCTCCCTACCCACTAAATGTGACACTTTATACCCTTAGTTTAGTAATTGCTCTCATGGCTTTGTCCTCAGCTGAAAGACATCATCTCAGTAAGTTTTTCACATTTCAGTTCTCTCAAACTTTTAGTAGCACATGACATTATTTGTGAGAACCAGAGCTTGCAAAATGACTGAAGTGATTTTAGACTTCAATTTCTATAGCTCACTTCTGGGATATATCCGACAATATATCTCTCTTGGGAAAGGGAAGACAGGCACTCTCCTTAAGATTTATGATTTTTTCTCTGCTTTCTTATATATAGGCTGACAAAGCAATAGCATTTTGTCCTATGGTCACAAGTAAAGCACTAATTGGAAAAATGGTCAATAGCAACAGACATGCAGTGAAAAATACCTGCCAGTTGAACTCTTATTAAGCTGGTTTTTAATTCCTATTAGGAAAAGCAGGGCATCTGTGAAGACAGGAAGATTTTTTTTTTGGTGGAGCACAATACCTGTTTGCAGATATACTGCCCTTCTTATTAGCAGCTGTGTTTGCAGTTTGAATGTATGCTATACTTGATGTTTTCATAAATTACTGATCTAAATGGTGCATGTGATAAGCATGGGAAGATATTTCTGAGGCTTAAACAAAAGCATATAATATGCTACAATATACACACTATTTTTCATCAATATTTTGTTCATAGTGCTCTCAGGGTTATCTGTTCGCACTTCAACAACAGATGAACATTAGCCCACTATAAACATCCACAATAAATAGAGTACTTTCAAGTGTAAGACATTCTAAAACATACAAAGAGCTCTACATTGGTGGTATCAATTCAGGAAATACTTGACGGAATATTTTATTTTTATCTTCTTTCTCTAAATAATTATCCATTTACTATATCTGTTGTAAATCTATTCAAATGGGGGGGAAATTTTTTGGAGCAGTACTAGCATATTTTCTCAAATGTACAGAAAGAAGCAAAAAGTTGAGATCAGCACACAGACTCTGTCAAGAACATCTAAATGTCCTAATTTCCCATTCTGTAAAGAGTTATATATGTGCATCATTTTCTACACATGTGCAGATTTCTCTGTAGGTACCTGAGCTTCTCACATACTTGAACATAAGCATGTTATGGGAGTCGTGCAGAACTGGGATCTTTTCCAGCTCCTACTGACTTCAGTGGGAATTAGTTTACCCTTCAGCATATATTGTGTAACAAAAAGCACGTTAACACAGTTAAACTAAAGGTAAGAATAGATCAGCTAGCAATATCAATAATAATTTGAGCTATTTCAAATGCTACACCACCTGAATTTTTCTACAAATCATTAAACTGAGAATTTCCATGTTCCCTTTTTTCCCTGGGTTTTGCGCTTGCAAAGGTAGGAAGATTTAACTTCTCTTTTTTCAAGTAATGCGTTTTGCACATCAATACAAGCACAATACCAAGATGGTAAAGAAAAGAAACATCACCCACTTATAAAAAAGGACACACCAGCAGTTCATTTTCCTGTGCTCTTTGAATTACCCAGGACATTACAGAAATATATTTTCTCTCTTACTGGAAAAGAAGATTATGGTACAAATTTAGACTGTGAAGACAGTCTCCAGATTGAGAGACAATCAGCTTTAAGATTGTTGCTATTGAGTCATAAAGAGAGGTCAGTTTTGGGGGGGTTGTTTATTTTTGGGGTTCTTTTTAAGAGCAAGAGAAAGAGTTCAATACTGATCTTCTGTTAGAATCAAGAAAACTTTATTAACGGGCTCAACAAAACCATACTCCTTAAACATCATGCTTAAAGGCAATGGGCTAAGACTGTCAGCCATTTCTCCATACCAGCAAAGAATCCCACTGTCATCAGTAAGATCACGTAGAAACAAAGCAGCTCACAGTCTAGACCAGGGATGATATAATTTCTTACTGAATAAGAAAGCTCTTAACAGACATGATGCTTAGATTTACCATCTGGGTTTCTAGAAAACCTGAGGAAATTGAGGTTAGGAGATTATGAGTTTTCAAAAACTTCTTCTCTAAAATGATGGGATAATCCTAATGTTGATAGAGTAAGCTAATATATTAATCCTAAATTATTACTAAACAAGGTAAACAAAAGATTTATTGAGTGGGGTCATAATACAGGCTTGATTTTATTATCTTGCTATTGTAGTACTACAAACTGCTCATGACTCAGTCCTAGCTGAGAAGTGGCAAGAAAGATCAATTGCAAGGTGACAGTCAAAGCATTTGAGACTAGAAATTTCCTATAAATAGCAGTCATCCCTACTCCTTCCTCTACAATAAACCCATAGACTTGTCCTTCAGTGTGATCCCATCTGGACAAACACCTTTCCTCACACAGAGTAACAGTCCAAAATTTCTGAACCACATTGTTTCACTGCTGCAGTCCTTGAAACACAGCCAGAGCCTGATCCAGTGGACTATGAAACAAATAGGCAGGCCTTCATGGCCAATAAGGTGTCCATCCCTGTACAAAAGCTATTGTAGCAAGTTACTGTAATTGGGTATCTGCATTAAAAAGTCCAACTATTCTGTTAGATCTTTGATTTCAAGCCAGGGCTTTGTCTATAGTGCCAAGTGCCATCCCTTTCCCACAGATTTCTTTGTGCATGCATGCATGTATACACACACACAATTTAAAATATTCACAGGTGTGGGAGGAGATAATTGGCTTTCTGCCCATGTTAGTAGAAGCAAAATAATTAAGCAGACCTAAAAAGCAAGTAGAACAGTTCTGCTGTTGTGGTACAGAAAATTCCTTTTCTGAAAGAGACAAATTCTAAAAAGCTTTGCTGATTTTAGCACTACTAGTTTCCTATTAGTTAATATATTTAAAATCAGAATCTCAAATGAAGATGATTTTTTCAGAAATATATTAATATAAGATTTTTGGTTCATTACACTCAACCTTTTTCTGTGACACAAATTGGACATTACTAACTTCAAAAAAAAAGTCACATTTCTGTGTGTGTATTTTGCGCCTTCCTTACAAGAAAAAACATGAAAACTACAGTTGTTTTGCTAATCAAGATTAAAATCTTTTCTTTATCCTTCAAGGAGTGTATTTTCTTTATGCATGGTTAATAAACTTTCTTTTAAAAGAGCTGAACAAAGTTAAAAATTCCAGAGCTCAAACATTTTATATAATTCTCTTTCAATTGCAATGCATGGTCTTGTACAGAATCTGCAGAATTAATACATTTGTATTTTCAAAGCGGCTTCTCTATAACTAATTGTCCTAATGATCAAAAGACATAAGTTATTGGGGGGGCGGGGGGAACAGAAAAACTGAGTGATAAGTTTTTCTGCAATCACTGTCTCTAGTATGTATGAGAACAGGACATCACTTCACCAAAACAATCCATCTGTGAAGTAAGCTAAGGGATGACTGCGTTTGGATATAGCAATTAATCACCACATTATTTATAGCGCTTCAGAAGCAGCTTACAGTACATTAATCAGGGATAACTTCTGCTTAATTAACAGAGCTGCCAAAAACGTCAAACAAAACCATAAAAAATAGAATTGAGCAAGAAAGAATTAGCAAGGGACTAGTAATGATTCAACATTCCTCTTCAGCAAAGGTCTCCCAGTTTCACTTCCTACAGCACCAGTAAGCAACAAATTCCATCTATGAACAACTATGCTGTGTGACTATATCAGTAGCACTAGATATTTACGAGTGGGGGGAAAAAAAAAGCAACATTTCACCAAGTTTTAGTGCACTGCCATGCACACGGCCATGTGGCTGTGGAAGACATAGGAAATGAAGAAGCAACTTCTTTTAATTTATTTTATTTAAATCTTCCTTCGTGTAATTAGAAGGACCACTGGAGTGAGAAGGTGCATGGATTATGCCTAAATTCATTGTCTCTGCTACTGCATAGGCTATGTTAGAAGGAAAGAAGAGGAGTAGCATAGGTTTTGCTATTTAATCTGCTTTTCAAATCATGATTCAATCAATGTCTCTTTATTATGTAGAGGCTCATAAAATAAAATTGTATTTGCCAGAAGTGTGAAAGACAGTGTAACTCTCTCATTCAAAATACTTGAAAAGAAGTTTAGCAATTAAAACTCAGTAAAACATTAGTGAGATATGGGGAACATGAGTAATTTGCATGTTAGGCATATCCAAATTAGAAAATAAGATCTGGTTTAAAGGAATAAAGAACTTCATAAAATTACATGGCTATTAAAAGTAGCTTATATGCTAAGAAGTATTCTGATTTACATAAGCAAATTTATTTCAATTGCTACATGCAAATGGTAATTATATCAAGTAAAAACAAATTTTTATTGAAAGCACATATAATTATAGAAAACATTAATGAATCTTTCAAGTTTATGTCTTCAGAAAGAAGGAACAATGAATAAAATATAGAAAAAATGCCGTTATTATTCAGCACACAGCTGAAAGTTTAACTATGAAGCAACTGTAATTGAAGCAACTGGTCTTTTTACCATAGTGACTATAGATCTCCAAAGGAATTAAGATTTCCACTGGAAATATTGGTGAAGTGTTTATTGTTACTTGCCATACTTTAACATCTCATAATAAAACCCACTCTTTTTCTCTGTTGAAAGTATGTCTGTCCTTATGTAAAGATAGATATCTAAATCTATGATTAGTCTAATATTTTATATGTATAAAGATAGGTATGTCTAGGAACTTAATCTTTAATCTAACAGCATTCACAGAAGTCTTCATGAAAACTGTCACGACATCAGAACATGCATACACAAAAGCCTCTTTAATATGTAAGTTTGTATGTATATTGTGTTTATGAAATGGAAAAAAAAAAATAAAGTGGAACCCTCTACATTTCAGAAGCAATTGAAGAAAGATCCATCAATTGGTGTGAAAAGTTATTTCCCTGCCATTTATAGCTGAAGGAAAAAGAATCACAGGACCAATGAAGACAGAAAAAACATCAGTTAATTCATTTGCAAAATACAGATCTACATAAATACCACACCAAGCTCTCATTCTGCCTCCCTCAGTTAAAAGTTGCTTGTCTAGTAGCAGAATTTTGGACAGTACAAAAAAGCACTGCCAGTGCTTTTGGTACAGTTATTTTGAATAGTACCATTCACATAGTTATCCTTTGTCTTAATGGGTCTTGAAGTGCATTTATTTATTTCATCATAACTGGTAACAAAGACTGCCATGAGGTCACTCAAAACACCCTTAAGGGGTTCAAATTAACATTACCTGGTAACAGCAATATCTCCAGCCATATCATTTCAAATTATTCTTGAAATTAATATTCCCCTCCCAATACTTGTATTTTGATGACCTCACTGAGCTTTCTTCTGACAACTCAAGCGTGGGGCCTAGGGAAAGGAACTTAGTATAGTTACAAACTGAAATGATTAAGAAATACACTTTATATTATTTTTGGGACAATACTGTGAAACTCTCAATCAAGAGGCCTATACATGACTCCATTTTATTATATCAGCACTTTTTTATGTTTTGTTAGTATTCTTTAAACAAAGGATGACAGCATGTGAGCATATATAATAGCATTCCACATCCGTGATTCAGAGCAATAGTCAATTCTCAGTAATACGGGGCAGATGGTAAAGATTCTTCAAACAGGTGTGCAGACCTAAAATGTACCTCTACCTTTACCCAGTAACAGTTCACTACAACAAATTGCTTAAAATAAAGAAAAAAAAAAAATCCAAAGTGGATGAAACAACCCGATTATTCTTCAGGCATCCCAGACTCAGAGTGACTTAAATGGCAGTCCAGCACGTACTAGGAATGGCAGATCAGTCTCTAAGGAATCTTACATTTCCTACCTAAAGTGTAACTCAGTCAGTTATGTCCTGAGAAATCCTTTTGGCCTGAAATGCCAAACACTATCCATCTGAAGTCACTATTTGAATAAAAATTGCATCAGTCACCCAAAATTCAGAAATACAAAAAATACTCCTGAATATGTCTACAACTCATTGTAAAATATCCCTTTGCTTTCTTTTCTGCAGTACTTTTATCACTGATAACTGCTCTTAGACAGGCAATGTTCTTTCACCACTGATAAGTACTCCTAGACAGACAGACTATGCCAGACAGATAAAACTGATGCAGATAGCAGTTTGAGCATTTCATAGAACTACAAACAAATAAAAAGGTTTCTAGAAATGAATGATAACAAAAGTAACACCACAAGCCCAGTGGAAAACCTTTAAACACAATAAGGGGTAGAGTAATTGCCTTTACACAGAAAATGTGAAAAACGCAAATAAATGTGACAGAAAAGACTCTGTAGAAAACCAACACTCTACTTAGAATCAGAATTCATTTAAAAACGCAGCGTAAGAAAACTCAGTCAGGCAAAATCAAAGCTCTCTGTAAGTATACCAGAGTCAAATCAAATAACTCAGTGTATTGGGCCACAAAATCAGACCTAAGAACTGGGACTACTATGAAGGCCTATCTGAGGAAGTAACAGTCACCAAATGGTCTTGTGAAAGTTTCTGTAGGACACAGAAATCAGTCACCTGTAAACCAAATGACATGGCATCAGCTTTCCTTGACAACCTCAGAGACACCTTAAAGTCAACAGGAAGATTCTCTTAAACTTATCCCTAAACAAAGGAACAGTTTATCTCATTATCACATGCTAGCTCTGAAACAAGAAACAATCTTCAGACCACCAGTGAAAGAAGGAGAGATGGGTTTGCATCTCAAGGAAAACTTGCTGAACCTCTCCAGGTGCTAGAATAGCTGCAGGAATTTATATAGACAGATAAATACCAGCTTCCATTTAAATGACAGGTAAGACCTAAGCCTCAGAGAACTCCCTTTAGTATGAAAAACTATTGCAAAATGGTTATTCCTCCTTCAAATCTTGAAACCCCAGGGTTACTTGCATTTTCACATATAATCCAATTAGTAACATCATTGAAGCTAAGCTAATTGCAATCCAAAATGATCATCAGGTAAACCTGGTTTCTGTGGTTTCACACTTTGCTTTTAATACCTGTCCAACACATAATACAGGATTTTCATTCTGAACCAGCTCCCACTGCAGTGGGACAAATAAATAACAGGACTACTTAGGAGTCATGTGCAATGCATTCTGCATAGAATATTAGGTTGGAAATGAAACCATGCATGCTAGTAATCAACAGAATCAGCTTTCCAAGGGAAGCTAATCCTCTTTTAAATCTAAACAAGACAAATAAATCTAGCAAAACTGTACCCTGTAAAATCTTTGTCTATCTCTAGCAGATGTTAGAGAGCAATCAACATGATTTAGCAGCATTCCTGGAACTGACGTTTTATTGAATAATTTCTGATTTGTATGAAATATGTAATTGAGAAGCATTTTGCATGTCTGACTTAACTAGACATTGAAAATAACTATATTAAGGATTAACCAGTGATTTGAGCAAAAAAGTTACTCGGTAAGCAAAATGTCCTCTTCCTTGATTTTTTTATTGGCTATGACTTTGATCTTAACTTTAGTGTGCCTTTGAAAGCACTGTGTTTGTCCACCTTAATTTTATGTCTCAGCCTAATGTAAAACATAGCCACTTACCTCATACTCAGTGGCCTTTCCTGAGCTTCTCTGTAATCCACTCTTCGGAAAGCTTATAATATCATTTCATTCACTGGGGAATATTTTTAAAGAACATGCAGTGGTGGAGTTCATAGAAATTCATTTCTATTTTCTTTTGCTTGGATACCTGGAAGATTTTGATGTTTCTGTTGATCCTCACTATGCTAACACACTAGACCATGCTCTGACAACAGAAAGAACTAAAGAACAAGAGAAAAAAACAACATCAACCCAAAATAATATATATACTACTAAGAGAGATCTATGACAAGACTGGGAATGAAATTGCAGTATGAGCTCTGCAAATCTACCAAGCTAGCTGATGATCCCTATTTCATTCTCATACATGTGAGAAAATACTTAAAAACTAAAGCAAATTTCACTGTACTTGAACTTACATCTCAACATAGTTCTGATTCTCAAACTTTCTTGTGTTACTTTCTTTAAGCATGATAGCCTGCAAACATATCTTAAATATAATTCTTGTACTTTAAAAATATCCAATCAATCTAACATTTCCAATCAACTAATCTACAGTGTACTATTAAATCAGGATCAATAGGCTTTCTAACACTCAAGCCAGGAAAGAAATATTTCTATACACACAAAATATACGCATCTTGAACTCTCTTCCTTTGACATTCTGTTGTGGTTTTCATGCCACTCCTTTCGTAAATGATATCAGTGCTACCCAGCATTGGTGCCAAATTCCCATTCTTGCTACTTTCAGCCACCTGAAGCTTCTACCAGCTCTACTCACTCCTCATCCTCTCTGTCTGCACTCTTTCTCAAATAGCCCATCCACACCTTCCCTTTCCTCACCACTGGTATTATTTGCTTCCTTTAGTCATAAATACACACTTTGTCTCTCCTTTCCCCTACTTGTGTCATTATTCTAAAGCTCTTTACCTCCAGGGATTTGCTGCTTATATGCTTCTCAATCAGTAGTGGTATATTCATATTTAACAGCTCTCTGAAATCTTTTACCCTTCTTTTGTGCACTTGCTTTTTTAGATCCATAAAATAAAAATCAGCATTTCCAATGCCAAACAGTACAGTTTTGCACAGCTTAATTATGTCTTCTGAGCATCTTGCTTGTTTTGAGACTGCCTTCTGCTAGCTTCATTTGATGCCTTATTGTTCTTGTAGAGAAAGACACTGTAAATGGTAATTCTCTGTTCATCTTTCCTCAGTCTAATGATGATTTTCTGGATTCCTGTCATATACCCTTTAGTCATTTCTTTTTCTAGGCTGAAGAGTCCTTGGTTATGGGCTGGATGGTTGCACTCAAAGAGTTGTGGTCAATAGCTCAATGTCCAAGCAGACATCAGTGATGAGTGGTGTTGCTCAGGGGTCGGTATTGGGACCGGTGCCATTTAACATCTTTGTCAGCGACATAGACACTGGGATTGAGTGCACCCTCAGCAAGTTTGACAATGACACCAAGCTGTGTGGTGCGGTCAACACACTGGAGGGACAGGATGCCATCCAGAGGGACCTTGACAGGCTTGAGAGGTGGATCCTAGTAAACCTCATGTGAAGTTCAACATGGCCAAGTGCAAGGTCCTGCACATGGGTCAGGGCAATCACAAGCACAAATACAGGCTGGGTGGAGAATGAATTGAGAACAGCCTGGAGGAGGAGGACTTTAGAGCTGGTTGATGAGCAGCTCAACATGACCTGGCAATGTAGGTTTGCAGCCCAGAAAGCCAACCATATCCTGGGCTGCATGAAAAGCAGCGTGACCAACAGGTTGAGGGACATGATTCTGCCCCTCTACTCTGCTCTGGTGAGACCCCACCTGGAGTACTGCATCCAGCTCTGGGGGCCTCACTACAAGAAAGACACCAAGCTGCTGGAAAGAGTCCAGAGGAGGGCCACAAAGTTGATCAGAGAGCTGGAGCACCTCTCCTATGAAGACAGGCTGAGAGAGTTGGGGCTCTTCAGCCTGGAAAAAGAGAAGGCTCCAGGGAGACCTTATGGGCAGCCTTCCAGAACCTAAAAGGAGACTACAGGAAAGTGGGAGAGGGACTGTGTACAAGGGCACGTAGTGATAGAACAAGAGGTAATAACCTTAAGCTGAAGGAGAATAGATTTAGATTAGATATTAGGAAGAAATTCTTCACTGTGAGGGTGGTGAGGCACTGGAACAGGTTGCCCAGAGAAACTGTGGATGCCCTCTCCCCTACAAGTGTTCAAGGCCAGGTTGGATGGGGCTTTGGGGAACCTGGTCTAGTGGAGGGTGTCCCTGCCTGTGGCAGGGGGGTTGGAACTAGATGATCTTTGAGGTCCTTTCCAACCCAAATCATTCTATAATTCGAATGTCACATAGGAGAAAGCAATTCTTTAAAGTTTGCCATTCTTTTTCTTACCTTTGCAAGTTGTAACCTGTCCTTCTAAGAGAGTCTTCAAGATATGGTCATACTGTGAGTTTATACAAAGCCACAAAAAAAAATGTTTCTGGGGTTTTCCACTCTTTTCCCAATAATTTCTAATGTCACCTTTTTATTTTTATTGCCATAGAAAGTTGAGAGAACACATGCCTAGAACTATTCATTGTGGCACCTGTATCTCATTCTTAAAAAGTAGTAGTTAATTGGTTACCTATCATTGTGTATGATTATAATTAGATTTTTTCTACCTCCATGTCCACCTTGTCATATTTACTTAGACTTAATGTAATCTGCTTTTTTGCTGCTCTTACAAGTTGCTCCTTCTCTTCATTATCTTGACTAGTTTGGCAACCTGACAAGAATTTCACTCTAAACCCATTTCTCAAAAATATTCAGACCCCTGTGCAAAATCCTATGACATCCTCTCCATTAGGAAAACTGAACACTAATTCCCACACTGTTGTTTTGGGTTTTGGTTGTTAACATATTTATCTATGTTGAATACCTCTTATTTTCTCTCATAGCTAGTTAGTTTTTTTCAATTTTGATGAGAAAACTTCTCAAATACTTTCTGGAAACCTAAGCAGAAGAAACCTAAGCAGATCCTATCAACAGGACTACTCTAGCCCCCAAAGTGAATTCTAACAGTGATGAATAACTAAATAAGCCATGTTGCATCTTCCTCAGCATATCATATAAATATTTCCTTGTTATAGTTTCTATCAATTTGCTGAATGCAGGCTTACTGGTTAGTAGTTCCCTGGATACTCTCAAGAAACTGTTTTATAGCTTGACATCACATTAATCTTATTCCAACTTTTTAGTACCAAGGAAGTCTTAGGTAAGAGGCAACAAAGAAAATACAGTTTAATTTAACTACTTCACACTTAAAGGTCCCCTAGAACTCTTGGACAGATGCCACCTGGTTGAGATATTTTTAACCAATATTTACTGCTTATTTTGTCAGTTTGCTGTGCTGTCTCTTGTACTGAATTACATTCTCTAATCAACTCAAAAAAAAGCGTCACTGTGAGCATTTGCCCAATTTATTTTCCATTTACTGTTACTGCAACAGATCCTTTGTGTGTGTGTGTGCTGTCTTTCAACTTCTTTTATTCCGATCCTCCGCTGGCCTTACAGACTGCCTGACAGGCACCCCATGCCTGAAGAGCTAGAGAAAAGTCTTTGGAAGTTCTTCCTCAATCTTTTTTTGCTCTGCCTTACTGCATTCGTTACATTTAACAGATTTTAAATTCTTTTTTATTTTTCATATTGGAATGGCGATTCAATTTCGTGAAGAACATTTGTGTATTTAGCAATCTCTCTAATCTTGTTTAACAATGATGCTTTTTTAATTTTGTCTTTCTAAAATGCTTTAATGTTTTGTTGTTTTGGGTTGGGTTTTTTTTGTTTGTTTGTTTGTTTTTAGCTTCCAATACAGTGGCTTGAAACAATATCCATGTCATCTGTAAAGATGATATTTTAGCTGCACCTCAGTTTCTTTTTAACAAACATTCTCCTTTTTCTAAAACTCCCATTTGTGGAAGTAAGCACAGCTGCATCAGTTCTTCTGACTTCTATTGTTCCTGAAAGGATGCTGAATTTAAGCACGTTGTTACAGAACATACTTTGGTAATAACATTGTGTCAATAAACTCCCCTCTATTGATTGCCTGATTAGCTTCCTCAATGAAAAGTCATTTATGGTGTCTAAAAGTTTAGTCCAAGATGACTTGACAACTACTACCCAATCGACATGGGGATGCAGCAATCACGGTGAGCTGAAATAACACATTTCCCTTGCGTTTCCTGACAAGCGTCTCTGACCTCTCCTGGTATGCCACAGTCATTGTCTCCACTGATCAAGCACTCATCAACATAGTCTTATTACTTATACTAAATTTAGGCCTAGAAATTCAATAGAGATTCTTAATTACTCCCTGACATAGTTAATTTGCTTATCTGATATAACCCTGTGTTTCATTTACTACATAGCACTACTTCTCCACATGCATGATCTACTCTTTCATGTATTACCTTGTTATTATCTCAGTACTTGTTTTCCTTCCAGAAAATTCCCAATATGCTTTTTTACAGCAATAGACTAAGTTAAAGCTAGGCATCCTATAAAATGCAGGTATCATGAATTTTACAACCCCCTCCAGAAACTCTTGGCATTTACAGAATACAGAACTGGCAAATTGAAAGCCTCGGACATTGGAAGATTCCAGAAATAAGCCTGTCAAAACAAACTCTCCTTGACATCCTTGTATGCATATGGCACATTCTCTATTTACAATTCAAATGCTATCTTTCTACAGGACATCTGTTTTGTTCAAGGCAGGGTATAGATAGTACTCAATTGATAGTTATTCATCTTTTCTTTTCACATTCACTACCCAGAGTGTAATCCCACAGTGTGTTTACTGGACACGATCCAAACCCTGTGCTGAATACAGAATTATGACTTTCCTCATGGGCTTTCTATGGTTCTTTTATTGTATTATCTTAGTGTACTCCTCTTTTAAACAAACATAATTAATCTAGCTTCATAACGCTCCTGTAAAACAAGGTGGTCCATATTATACACCAGGAACAGAGGGGCAGCAATTAAAGGTAAAATTATCCATAAGTCAATTAATTGTAGCTGGCTAATTAGAAAAAAAAAATCTTAGAACTCACTATATATCTCTATGAAGCACATTTCCAATGATAAGATTCACACTTTATCCACTCGAAACTTCCTCGAGTAAAATATCTTGTACATTGAGTGGGGGAGCCAGAAAAGAACAAGCGTGAAAGTTTAAGTTTGTGTGACTTGCTGCATATTTGGTAAATGCTGGTTTCTCTGTAGTGAAGTTTTCCGGACTATTTTGCATTCTATTCCACCGCCTCTTTTTCCACATGCCTTGCATCAAATAAAGAAAACAAAGGACAATCTATGCAACTTTGCTTCATTCCCATAGCAGTTTGTCATGTATACAGCCTTAAAAAAAAAACACCACCAAAAAAACCCAAAAAACAACCACCCCATACACCACAAAAAACCACACCAAACCAAAAACCACCTGATCATTAGATTAATACAATAAACTTACTGAAATAGCTGTTAACAAAGCACACTGTGATCATCTGTGTAGATCAGTCTGTAGAAGAACATGAGACGTCTACCCGTCCATCATATCTCACTGACCACTGTCAGTTGTGAATGAGTCCAAGCTCAAGCTTTGGTGAGTAATATCTACACATTCAGCTGCTCTTCCACTGTGCCCCAAGTTTATTCCTATCCTTCCCTCCTGCATACACCTGCTTCCATCCAAGCTCATGCTTCTTTACTGTGCTTCACCAGGTGAGTGAAATCCCAGGCTGCCAACTACTGAAAACCAAGACAAGGAACATGAGAAAATGGAGTTGAGGAAGAAATAAACCAATTTGAACAATCCCCCTTGCCATGCAAATAAGGCAACAAAATGTTTAGCTCAGCTCACAGGATGGGGAGCATTGAAAACAAGCGTAGCAGCTCCATGCTGCTGGGCAAAGCAATTGAATAGACAGTTGTGGTGCTAGACACCAAAAACCACCTATTAAAATTTAACTATGTTCTTTGTGTTGCTTCACATTGCTTGAAAAATGTAAGGGAGCTAAACAGGTTATATCCTCTGTAGTTTGTTTGCCAAACCATAACAAATTTGTCTAATTTTCACACATATAAATAGATATTTTCTTAACAATTACTTTTTTTTTTCTAGAGAAAGATGTAAAGTGTTTTGTCTAAGCAAAAAGTTTTTCATTAGTTCCTAGTTATTTCTAAAATGCATTGAACTCAATATGCAATTACAGAATTGCAGGAACACCCTGACGGTCTGAATTTAAGGCAAACAAAAAGTCACTGAAAAAATCTACAACACACAGTGGGAAAAGAAGTCTGTTAGAGACAAGTTGGGTATGAAAATAATCCACAGACATCTGAAAGAAATGGAGTAGAGAAATTTTCTTCCAGGTAAACAAGGAGGGCTTTTTTCAATCCTTTAAATCTACCAATCTGCCTGACTGAATATAGTATCTGCCTTTTCAGAATTTCAGATAAGCTCCAACAAATAGCACTTAAGAAGCCAGGATATAATTCTCTCATCTGAGATCACAGCGATTAGCAAAATAATGTGTAGCAGCATTGAGGACAGGCTATAGATAAGCTAGAGGAGATGCAAGATGATAATCCACAGGTACATAAAAGGCTACTGCAAAGAGGATGGGAATAGCCTGTTTTCCATGTTCATTAATGGATTCAACTTGCAGCAAGAACAATGCATATTAAACATAATGGAAACTTTCAAACAGTGAAAAGAGTAACCAACTGTGACAAATTGCCTGGCGAGGATGTGGAAAGTCTGTAATTAGAACAGGCAAGACAGATATCTGCTAGGAACGATACACATAAAATGACTTGGGGCAAGAGGATTACCTCTTGAGGCCGATTGCAGTCCTAGTTTTCCACTTTTCTTTATACTCTGTAACAACATATCAAAATTAAAACTATTTCCCTAAAATTCTCTCTGTAAGGAGCATACATTGAAAAGAATTCACCTCTCCCTATAGCCAGTAAAAAATAGCTGTGATTATTCAGCAGAAAAGGACAAAATTAACATTTCATGTTTTCTTACATTAGTCTATATCAACCAAAATACTGAGAACCTTGGAAATGCTTCCACTTTTATGTGTACCAACAAAAGGAATCATTCTCTGTGCACACATAAATTGGGTAGCTGCACATAGACAAACTGGTAAGTCAAAATGCAGTGACACAACAGCATTATCTGATGTGACTATGCCTCATCTACCTTTGGCTGTTGGGACAAAAAAGGCAGGGGGAGAGGGTAGCAAGGGGGAAATCTGTAGGTAATAGCATCAAATTCCACTCAGACAAATGTGTTCTGATATGAAAATTATAAACTCATTATCATTGTTATAACCACCTGAGCACTTTTTTCCCTCTAGTGACTGTCTGAGTCTGATTTATCTTTTTTAAACAAAAGCAATTAAACTGGTGTTGTAGAAAAAATAGTGATCCTCATGTTTCCATCTCAGCATCCTTTCCCAGTCCCCCCAGGTTTCATTTCAAAGATATGCCACAGCCACCCTCACCAACCTCTGACACGAGAGGGTTCAAGTGTACACTGACATCTCATTCACAAGGTCTTTTCTGATCTGAATTCCCTACCTACACCATCCACACTGGTGAGCTCCAGCCCAAAATTGACTGAGACTGCCCCTGAAGCTGCAAGTTCTAGGAGACTGCTGGCAAATCAAGTCCAGGAATTGGAGCAGAGAACAAGCAGCTCTGTTCTCCAGTACTTCTCCAAGGTTTATTAGAAAAGGAAGACAGAGCACAGAGAAGGAAACTTTATGACAAGAATACAAAAGGGGAACAGGGAAGGAATCAGGAAGTTTAGGGAGGAATAAGGGGGAAAAAAAAAAAAAAAACCAACCAGAAGTTGTGAGCGATAGTAGTAAGTTCGCAAGAAAAATGAGTAAAAGAGGAAACTGGCAGTGGGGAGTTGAAGGGAAATGGTGATGAGGGTCTAAAATTCAAGGCAAAAATGCTTGGGAAAGGCATCCAGAATGGCCCTGATGAAAGGAAACTGAGAGTTCATTAGAAGCAGAGGAAGCAGGAATGAGATAACACTTTGGACAAGAATTGGGGCAAACAGGAATAAGAGTGATGCGTTATAAGAAAATATAGATGATTCAGAGAGTGGGAATCCGGGTCTGCTTTGCAAGAAATCTGAGAAGGAGGAGCTAAGAGGAAGACATAGAACTAACAGGAAAAAAAACCCCAAACATCTGAACTAAACTTAGGGCTGTCAGAGAGCCACAGTGGTGGTGAAATGGGACAACAAAACAGGAAAGAGACAATGAAGTCTGGATACCGATCCAAAAAACAAGGAGGATGGAACAGGAATTTCATAATGAGAATTTGAAAAAGAGGAAGGAAAAAAAAGAGAAGAAAAAACCTGACTCATACAATGGCTGGAAGGGGAGAGACACTCACTGAAAACAAGCCTACATAGTGAAAACAAGGTTTCAGTAAGTAAAGAGAAAGAGCCTAGAAAAAGGAACGGAGAAAAGTGGAATCAGACATTTGGAGTAAATGGAGTATACTCAACACCAGAGCCTGGAATGCAACTGAAGAATCCCCAGTCTCGCCAACACTCTGCTGTCAGTGCACATCTATGAATCCCATCTGAGAAAAACCCACATGTAGTGGGCTTTCACAGATAGTCAGCAATTGCGTGCTCTCATTTTCTGGTTGCCTGCCTGAAGACCCTAGGGTCTGATTTGCGGAAGTGCTGAGCACTTGCAACAGTGACTGAAGTCAAAGGAAGTCACTGTTGTGAAAATAAATTCATTAATGTTTGTGATACGCTCAGATACTACGGCAGTGAGGGCCATGGAAAAGCTCATGAGAAAATGAGTAATTCTGACTTCAAAAGGAATTTAAATGGAGTGGAGTAAATAAGATATAGGGATACACATTGAACATCAAGGTAAAAGCAAAGCTGCTCACAGAGGGAATCTATTCAGTCTATCCAGTGCACTGTGAGGTAGAAACTGTACAGAGCAAATAAAAAATAGAACATAATAAAGACTATTAATGTAGGTACACAAGGAGAATATTTGTCTAGCATCCTGAATGCTTGACTTTTGAAGCTATATTAGCTGATCGGTGTTATTTGTGTGAATGTTATCTACACACTCCACTCGCATAGACAAGTAACTGGTATGACCTCAACATACAAGCCACATCTAAAATGCAGTTCATGTCTTGTAGACTTATTAGTATGGGTCATATACACTAAAGTCAATGGGCAGTTTGGCGATGACTTCAATTCCATGATTAGTTCCATTTAAAGTAGTAATACAAAGTGCTTTTCTCAAATTTGTAAATACCCTGGAAAAGGACAGTGCTTGTTGGCCCTTTACAACCTAATACACATTAACAGAAATGAAGTAAATAATTATTATAGCATCCTAAAATAATGAAGTGATAGTTTTAACAGTGTTGGAGGGGTTTTATTCTGCTTAGTACTACCTGATTCCTCTTTTTACTGTTCTCAATTTGGCTAACACAGCCAGCATCAGACCCACACTTCATGAGGCTACTCAAATTCATATAGTTTCTCCCATATTTGTTTGCTAGACTGGGGTTCAGGTCAGTTTAAATTTTGACCTTCTTCACTGCTAAATTTATTTTCTTTTTGTATCACAGTCAGTTTACCACTCTTATTTTCAAATACTGTTACAATTACTGTTACATGACAGTTTTCCAGTAAATAAAAAATTAGCTGGCTTAAGAACTCAGTAAAAGATTAAAGTCAACATTTCTGGAAGGGACTAATGATTCTACCCAAACCCAGAAGGCAGATGTTTAGCACTCTTGAAAAGTAGGATGTATTCAGTTTGGCAACCCAAACATTTACCAGCTTAGGAAAAATATCCATCTGATTGCTCAAATACAAAATAAACTGAAATGTATGTCACATGTAAATCCAATTCCTTCATTTTCAGAAATCCAATCCTTTGATTTGGAATAGAGCCAAAGATGCACAAAATCATTCACTGCTGATCCAACTGAATCATGAATGATTTAGATCCTTATCAGGATCAGCATTTTTTCAAGCTACAGTCAAGGCCTATTAGTTTTTCACATTATTGGACAATTTTTTTATCTGTTTGTCAAGACTGCTTACACCAAATATTCCTGTAAAAGCAATAAGTCCTGTATAATTCGTATAGCACTGGAATTTTGTACTTACACATTAGGGATACCTTAGAAAATAATTTGAACTCCTGTAATTATCAACGACACTGACCAAATTCAATTTTCCTAAATGCTTATGTAGCATCTGCATATGAGCAAATACAGACCTACAAGAGAAGTGTCTTCCTGCTACTTTCAAGAAGCAAAATTTCCTGCCACTAGATAAAAGCTTTTGTTCAGAACTTTAAAGCGTGCTGTTCCCCAACAAAGCAGTCATTACATCTATACTTTATGGTTTGGTTTTTTTTTTTTTCTTTCAGTACAACAAAGATGAAGGCTCTCATGGAAATGTTCTACACAGTAATTTTCACTCTCGATATGTGAGCAAGTTCAAATAAGATATGAAAGAAAATCCAGCTGAAAGCTTTTTGAAATTCCATTTTTTCAGCACTTGCTGGTTCTCCCCAACAACTCTGCTGTTAGCATAGCAGAAGTGCCCAGTGACTCCTGATGCAGACCAGGACCCAAATTAACATCAAGATTACTACAGAACTTTTACATTTAATTTGATATAATATATGCTAATCTTGGTGTCTATCACAGGTGTCATTTAGCAATTTGTGTCTTAAACGTACACACAGTTAACAGAGATCAGTAGCCTTGGCAGCCATGAGCAATACACTTGACCATCAGTTCCCTGTCATCTGTGAAACACATACATCATAGATGTTGTCATTTTTGAGACTTTAGCCCAATTCTCTAAGTTGTTGGATTTTTTCTACTTGCTTAGATGAGAGATAAGAACCTTCTCGTTCAAGGAGATGGACAGCATGAAGTGGGTGGAAGGACCACTGTTCTGAAAATATTCAGCAAATTTAAATAGCAAGATCACACGATTTGCATCTGATCTGAAACACAAAATATATTCTTTTGTGTTATGGCTAACCATAACCCCAAAGATTTTGTTAAATCCCCACTGGAAATTCAAAATGGAAGCAAACAATGAAGGAATAGTCTAAGGTCATCCCTCAAATCACAAAAGGAATATGACAGAATAGAAGACATTTGGAAAATTAAAAATAAATAAATATATTTTTGCTCCTGGTGGAGGGAGGAAGGTCTGTCTGAAAAGCAAGATAAAATTTACAACAAAATAAATTTTAAAAGAATGATATTTACCACAAATTGCTTGCTTCTCATTTTAACCTGGTGCATTAAAATGGATCAGGATTCATAATTTCACACTTATTTATCACCTGGTTAAACAACATTTAGTAGCACAGCAGCAGGGAGCTGCTACGCCACTGAGCAGAACATAGACTAATTCTACCCTGATCAAGCAGCAGTCATTGCATCTCCGTATCATTAGGTTACTCTTAGAGAGATATCCCAGTACTGTGGCTATTCTAATTAAGGTTGTTATACATGAAGTGTGGCACACAGTAATTCAAATATTTCTATGACAGAACTATATACCATTTCAACAGGTATGAGGAAAAAAATTTTATTACTTTTTTTTTTTTACCTGAAAGCTCACTAAAGCTCTGGTTTTCAGCTATCAGAGAGAAACATTCCAGATTTGCATCTTCAAATCTGCCTTCAGAAAGCCAGGACTGAAGTCAGCTGATAAACTTTAGGGCTTAATTGAAAGGAAAGCCTGTCAGTAGCTTTCAGTCTCATTCTCCTTCTGGGTAACAGACTCAGTTTTAATTTGTTGTACAAGATGAGCATGAAAAGGTAAGACTGGGTCACCTCGTGAGTCACCACACAAAATAAATGACGAATGGGTCTATCTGCATCTGACAGATTGAGGTTCAAATCTTACTGCTCCTTCAGGAAAGGCAGATCTACTGCTTCAAGGAAAAGGGGTTCACAGCTCAGGTTATGCAGAAAAGTTTAAAAAAAAATCCAGCCACTTTTACATTCTGCCTTTAGAAAGTTCCTGTTAACTTTGTTTATTAAGAAGAAAACATGATTATTCTGTGTGTAATCATTTGCCTCTGCACAAATTCTTGTATTGACAGATATTACCCTCCTAATTCTGCTTATGTTACCTGTGGCTCTTACCTGCTCCCTCCATGGACTGTCTTTTGTACAGTCAAATCAAATGTCTTCGTATTACTTCCCTGCTTACCTATACAACTCTGTTTTCCTGTTTGATTTCCCCACACACACACACTAAACCAGTCTGTTCAGTCCTGTATCTTCCTCTCACTTTTGCTTTTCTCTCAAATTTTGAATTCATCCCTAAGGAGGTTTACCAAACCTTCTTCAAATTCCCTCTCAGAAAGTTCTACTTATCATATACATAGATGGGTATTTGCTAATACCAAAGTGTTTTTTGAAGTTATCTATTTGATCTCCTCACAGCTTCTTTCCAGTACTGAAGCATTACCCCCAAGTTACACACAGAAAAGAAAAAAAATAAAGCAACCAAAAAAGGCAGAAAGAAAAAGGATAGTTTAGAATACCTGCAGCAGTCTAGAAAACCAGCAATCATACCTAGATTAACACTCACGACTGTTTCCAAGACTGATGTTCAGACCATTTTATATATATATATACACACACAAAATTCTTTTTTTCTCTGGAATATAAGTATTTTGTGTACATACCAATCACTTCTAAAGCACTCCACAATTTCCACAGTTATTTTCTGTTGATCTACAGGAAATAATCTCAGACATCATTGCTTTTAAGAAGTTGCTAATTTTTAATGGAAACCACTTGAATATGCAGGTTAATTAAGATCACAGAATGGCTGAGCTTGGCAGGTACCTCTGGAGATATTTGATCTAACCCCTCTGCTCAATCAGGGCCACCTCAAGCTGGCTGCCCAGGAGATTCCTAGTTAAGGCTCTCTTTACCAGGTTGGCCAGCCTTCTGGCACAAATGCTTTTTCCCAGCTTTGTAAGGTGGATCCTAGCTCTTCCAAGCAGCCCTCAAAGAGAGTCCCATGGTCATAAAACCCTGAAACTATCCATTAGTATTTTCCTTTAGCATCAATGAGAGGACATAGACAGAAAAAAATCCCAGGCACAGGTTAGTCAGCTTACTCAGACTCCTACTAGAAAGTTTTAGTTGAATAAAAAAAAAAAATCAGCACTGAGTCTAGAAATAGTCCAGAATAGCACGTCCTCTCTTCCTTGTACAATTCTTTCAATTAGGGAGCTACGTGTAATTCCTATTTCTTTGGTGTTCAACCCAGAACCCTCTAGTGTCAGTGTCTACCTCTTAGATCAGCTCTGATTGAAAGTACTTTGTTATCGTCGCTTTGAAGTTGGTAATATTTTCTTTTAGATGCCAACCTCACTGCAGCAGTTGAGGACACCACTATGACAAGATCACAGAGTTAAACATTTGAGACCAAGTGGAACCTTTCATTTGTTCCAAAAAGCAGCAGAGCAGTGCTGAATAACATTTCTAATAGAAACCATCACCCCACTGCACCTGCATGAGCAGCTTGTGGGGAGGAAGACAATCGGAATGAAGGGAGGAAAATTATAGCTAGTAGCAAAAAGGAAAAAAAAGATTGAAGATTTATGTTTTTGTTTCACTGCCCACAAAGACAGCCTGAGAGACTGATTTATTCTGAAACAGCAAGCATTTTTGTTTAATTGGAGACTTAGATTTTCCTGATTACACAAATCTTTATGATTTGGTTTTATTTAATTTGCTGGATATTTCAGAGATGTGACCAAAATGCTGTTTCATTCCTCCAAACAGAGACTAAGTAGGGAATTTATAATAGAGACAGCTTCTTTTTTTTATTTCCAAGCCTAGCATTTTAATTAAACAATAAGAAAAATTTCAAAAGATTAAAATTTTATTCCTTTTTTATTCCTTTCACAGTTATTCAAGTGTTACTTGAATAACATCTTTATGTCAGTGCTTTGTTAGCCAATTGTACTACTTACAGTGCAAATATGTAACACAGACCTTTACTCCAAGAAGCTTATGAAGGATAAAACTATAGATAACAGCTGAGTATAATTAAAGTACAAAAACAAAACTGATATCTCAGAGTTCCACAGTCAATCAGTTCCAAAGTACAAGGTCTGCATTTTTAATTAAAAAAAAAAAATTAAAAAGGAATTCAGACCTTTCTTGTGGATCACAGATCCAAACAGTGCAGAAATTCAATGGTACCAAGGGGGGGGGGGGAATTCTGCAGCACCGGAACATGCATAATATATATCAGTAGGAATATGCCTAAACTAAGAATGTGAATTTCCACTGCCACGTCCACTGAGCTGAGTAGGCAAGGCATCATAGTCCAGAACTTTAAACCAGGTATGAGTACAGCTTTACTCATCTTTACACTTCTGAACTCTTTCAAGACCAGTAAGTTCTTCATCCTGCTTTGTAGGGTGGAGTTAAGTTACTAGTTGATAGTAAAGAAAAAACAATATAATACCAAATGCCACTGGAAAGGAGAGTTGAGTTGGAGGACTCAACTTTACAGACTCCAGGGTCTGAAGTCTGAGTAGGTATGAAAGGCTCATCAGCCTCAGGGGACCGTGCAAGCAAAGGCAGATTTGCCTGTGACAAATGGTAGAAGTTCTGACACTGCAGAGGACTAGATGCCTGTGGAAATGTCACCAGTATCAAATTAGGAAAAGGTATTTCAGCCTGCTGGACATAAGCAATTGCACTCTAAGATCCTACTGTAAATGGCTTTTTGTTTTGCTTGGGACTTGTAGTCAACTTTGGTGAAGGGAAGTAGGACAAAACATCCAAATGAATGTTTCAGTTCTATCTATTGACAGACTCCATGAGGACTGTCGAACTCATGAACAATGAAAAAAAAAATGTGTTACTCCACCATCTGAGGTTCCTCTGCTTGTCTCTTGCTCCTTCTACATGAAAAAAGTCATCATGCAGTGTTAAATCCACCCTCCATTCTCCCTCTTGGCATTTTCTTTGAACTCAGCAGCTCTATCAAAAGGCAGGTTATTGACACTGTATTGGGTTTAGGAGGCCAGGTTTTGGTAGCAGGGGGTGGCTTCTGTGAGAAGCTGCCAGAAGCTTCCCCCATGTCTGACAGAGCCAATGCCACCTGGCTCCAAGATGGACCCGCTGCTGGCCAAGGCCGAGCCCATCAGCTTGGGAAAAATCAGGAGTTAAGTTGATCCTGAGAAGAAGGAAGGGATGGGGGGAAGGTGTTTTAAAACTTAGATTTTATTTCTCATCACCCTACTCTGATTCGATTGTTAATAAATTAATCTTCCCCAAGTTCAGTCGCTTTTACCTGTGATGGTAACTGACAAGCGACCTCCCTGTCCTTATCTCAACCCACAAGTCTTTCATTGTATTTCCTCTCCCCTGTCCAGCTGAGGGCAGCAGTGACAGAGCGGCTTTGGTGGACACCTGGCCTCCAGCCAGTGTCAACCCACCACAGACTGCAGTATTAGCATCCTCTTTTTTTTTTTTTTTTTTAAGAAAGTGATGCAGTAAGCTAACAGACTCATCAAAGCTTAAAGAAATGGTTAAAAATCAGTCACTCCAGCCAACGCAGGTTTATCAAATTAAAAGAAAAAAAGCCCAAGACATTTTTAATAGTAATTACTCCCCAGCTTCTCAGTGGCAAATGGTTTAGAAATTAGAATTGCAAAATCAGATTAAAAAAAAACAACACCACATCTAGATAGTCACACAACCTCTATTTCCTAAATCTCTCCTTCCCCACTACACTATTCCTTTGTCATACTGACTTGTAAAGCACTGCACTCTTCTTGGCCTGCCTCCAGGAGAACATCAGTTTGAAGGTAAAGTTTCCATGATTTGACTGTGAAGGACATGCCCCTTCCAGTCTCAGCATCCTCGAGCTTCTGTCAAAATAATCTCTTTATTATTTGACACTGACATTCTGGAAAACATTAGTTGAGAAAAAAAAAAGGCAAATACACACATGTGCACATGCTTGAGAGATGTATTTGGGTGGGTGTGCATATCTAACGAAACCAAAAGAGCACAATAACTTTCCACGGCAGTGAATATGAGAGGAGTCTGAGGCTCAGCACCATTATAAAACCGCTTCGGTTTCATTTGGGGAGCACTGTCGTACAGTTGGAAATTACTTTTTGAGATTTTTAATGGACAAAATAAATTGTTGGGAAAACAGCGTCTCTGAAAGAGCAAGTGTCCAGTCATCCACATGTGAACATCTCTGTTCACACAAATGCCAGCTCAGGGCACACTGCAACATTGCCTTTCTTTCACCTCTGACAAGCCAGGTAACAGCAGGAAGACACAAGGCCCACGTCAGTGGTGCTTACTTGGGATTGACAATAGCTGATTAGAGAAGTCATAAGGTCATTTGGAGTGAAATACGTACCTCCATTTTCTCTGTAAGATTAGAAGACAGCATTTTAGTGTAATCTTTCCCACTTACTCATCCTTTGTTACTAATAATTCCAGCGATACTAGCAACTAATGTTAGTTCTGATGCTTCATTGATGCTCAGCTAATAAAAAACAAACTTTTTTTTTTTTTTCCTTCCAGAAAGTCTGGACCTGTTTCTCCTGTCCCTTGTTAACAGTGATGTTTCTGGGACTGCCTACAACGCTGACTAATCCAGTCCCACAGTATCTGTCGGGATGTAACTGCCTGCATCCAGCTGTTGTCTCATCTTGTATTCACACTGTAGGCGCTTTAGAATTTGAAGTTATGTTTGCTCTTTATCAGTTTAGTAGTAACACAGTAGAATCCTTGGTAAAGACCAGAGTCTCGCAGTGCTACAGTACTACTACTAATCCCAACTGTTCACTGTTTTAATAGCATTCTATAACATTAGCCCAGATTTCTACCACCACAAGAGTAAATAATCAGGTAAATTCTACATAAATACAATGGTTAAATCCTGTTGTCTGGGCTGAATATACTATACAATGTCTCCATGATTCAGAAAAACATGTTATTTGTAGATTAACTTTCTAGCCAGATTTACCTCAAACAAGCGAGCAGAAATGAACTTTTCAAATTAAGATTTCAAAATTCTCCTGTTTCCACTAAACAGTATAATCACCCCACAGAGATTTGACAAAGATGACTGGTGACTAGAAAGAAACAAGACATTTTGAGTTCTATTCTAGAGGACGTGTATATGTTAATCTTTTTTTTAACATGCAGCTAGGAATGGTAAAGCTACTGGTAACAGGAATATCCAAACAGCATTTAGAATCAAATAAGAACATGTATATCCTCCAGTTCTCTTCCCAGTCTACCTTATAACTGAAGAGGAGTTTAATTACTAATTTCAGTCAGAGCAAAATTAAACCCTTGAAACCTCCTGAGAGCACATCAGGCACTGTTAGTGCTGGGAATATATCTGCTGGCTTACAAACCAGGAGAAGCCCAACTCCATTTTTGACAGCACCATAGACGTTGCTGTAAATCCAGGCCTTATGCTAAGTGCAAGACAAGGGTGAGCTCTCTCATTTCATTTCCCAGAGTGCTTCCTCATGACTTGGGTCAGAGACACCAGGCAGGAGAGCTATGAATGCCTGCGAGCAGACCTGAACATCCTGCCTGGGCATAAGCCTGACTTCAGCTGCTGAAAGTCTGTCATACCCAACCTTGTTCCTCTTCTTGTAAACCAGTTTGCAATCTGAGTGGACACCTAACAAGCCCAACATCCATATTGTCAGACCAAGTCTCGGTCCCATGCAAGTCTACTCAGCTACGGTTTAGGTGGCACTGTTTGCATGTGACACTCTCATTTAAGAATAAACTTTTCATCTAAGTGTGAGCACAATGGTAGCATCAGCTACGGAAAGCAACTTCAAGCTCACTCCACATCTGTCAAAAGCAACATCTGTCAAAAAACATCAAAACAAAACATGAGATGATACTAGTAAGTCTAGCTGAAAACTCTCAACTGTTTTAAGTTTCAGTGACTACAGCTTGTACAAATTAAAGTACTGTCTTGAATATCCTTAATAGCTACCTGCTGCTGCAGGAGAATGTTATGCATACTGGCCAAACAGAAAAACAGCTAACTAGCATAGGCTTATGGCTCCATGGTCATGCTCCCTCTGAATTCAGAAGCGTAGGAACATTCTGGGTATGATGTTACAAAGTGTGAGCATACAGAAATGCTAATTTTGTCTCTCAGTTACCGTTGCCAGAGTATTTCATAAGGCATACAGTCACTCATAAACACAAATATTTTAAATATTAAGAGTACTAAAAGAAGATTGCACATCCAGATTTTTATGAGAGGCAAAATAATAACAACGGCTAAGATCACACTAGCATATTAAAGGCAGTCACACTTTCAGAAGTTCCTGGAAACATCAATAGTCATTACCTCCGTTTTCAATGAAGAGGTGAGATCTTATAGGAAAAAACATGTCTATTGATTAAGATTATTACTTACGAAGCGCTTTGTAACTAACAAACACAGTGCACTTATTTTTCTTCTCAAATCCCTCACAATATCAATTTATAGGGGTGTGTGTTTATGCGAGACCCCAATTCTTTCTTATTATGGAGTCCATAATGTTCCTCTTTTCAATCTATGAATTATAGTCTTAATTCTTAACTTTCTTTTTCACCTATGATTTATATTCCTTAGTTTTCTTAACTGGTAGATACCCTCTCATAGTACTATCTTTCCTTTCTGTCCAGAAATCAAGACAGTGAAGAACTTTTGCTGTATGGATGATAAGCTCAAGGACTCTTTCAAAGACCAACTTTAACTATCCATAAAATTATTTCAACATAAAACCTATAATCCCTGTGTTAAGACAGCAATAGATCTGAGATTTCACACAAACATGTACATGTAATACTAAAAACCCACACTAAATCTGCCTGAAAGATCCATCTTTGGAGTATTCCTCCTCTGTACAGCTGTCTGGAAGCTTTTGTCATTCCTACTATCATCACAGGTTTCTTACTTGTAATTAAGTTCTCTGAAAGCTAAAATTTTGCCTAATTTAAAAATAAGACAGACTGACAGCAAGTACATTACATGCTTTCCCAAATTATTTAGCCTGCTGTAAATCTGAGGTTTATATCAGTTGTGACTATAATGGGTTTTAGCCAGTAAGGGTCTCAAAAAAAAAATTCCCATTCAGCTTCATCATAAAAAGGAGAACTGAAACACACACTTGGATAATAAATCATCACCACTCACCCAGAATCCACAGTTAACAAAAGGAGGGAAATAAGGCTCAAAAAATTATAAAGGGTTATAAAACTCTGGTTGCATTAGATAACATTATTCTCAAGGTAGCAGCCTCCCTGGTTTCAATTCAGTTCACAACTTCATCTTCATCTACTCCTTTAAGCTTAGAAAAGGCATTTGGATGGCATCTTACCCCTAGGTTCCTGCCCACAATCACCATTTTGAATATATTCTTCCAAATGGTTGGAAAAGTTTCTTCCTTCATGAGATCATCTATTTTATTAAACGGATCTCAGTGGTTTAGCAGCAAACACTTTTTCTATTAATAAACTGTAACCTCCTCAGCTGTACGATTATAAATTACCCAGTCTCTGATCTCATTAAGAAATTACTTTGTAGAAGAAGTGTTAATGAAACAAAGGAGACACACCAGTTCTCTGATATGTGTTACAAAAGCCAGGCAGTTAGTGTTTGTCCAGAAGGCAAAGAAATTCAGCAAGGGCAAACTGATTTCATCTGAGCAGCGTCCACTTTGTGATTGTAGAAGAGGAAGTAAAAAGAAGTTTGTTTGCTGATTCATACTATGATAAAAACAAGAAAGAAAACGGGAATAGAAGTTAAGATTTCTGGTGAGTTGTGCACATATCAAACTCCAGTATAAAGGTCAAAGGTGTGGTATTCAAAAGGAGGGAATTTTGGCATAGGGAAGATAGCCGCATAAACAAATTAGATGAAAAGAACAGAACAGCATGCATATAAGGTTTATAAGGCATGTTAAGATGAAACTGAGAACATGCCTGGTTCTTATAGATACCTTTATTAAAGACAACTTTATCCAGTTTATTGTCCACTGACAGGCAAGTCAGTTCTAATTAAAACAAAATGCAGAGCTCTAAAATAAAGCTAGATGACATGTTTTTAAGCAGATGCTACACAAGTACCCACCAGAAAGCAGAAGATTCTGACTCTCAATGCACAACTGATATAATTTCTGCACAAGCCCATACGGCTCCCAGTTTTGAAGTTCAAACATAGACTATCCTATTCCTATTCAACAGAAACAATAAAACTGCACATTTAGTACTTCTTAGTATTTTTAATACTAATGGTGCTAACACTAGAAATATCTGCAACTATGTGCTTACCCTAAGAGTCCCTCACCAACTCAGCGGGCAAAACATACCATGGCAAAACCATGATGTTTTACTAACTGCCCTATAGCCAAGTCCTGGAGCAATGCTGCTAGGCTTTGAAGACCTGTTAAGGGGAATTTATTGTGGGCCCTTTAGCATCATTACAAGAAAATCCAACCAAACCAGGAAATGCTGTTGGAGGCACTGTCACACACCAGCAGAATTGCATATATGAATCAATATACATTACTTTGGCTTGATATAAATCAATATGGCATGCAGGAAAGCTATATGCTTTATACTTCCTGATCTATAGGGAGTCTTGTTTTAAGCAGCATCAAATAAATGTTATAATAGCGTTTGATTTCCTTGGCTATCAATTGATTACATGTAACCAGCATTTCATTCGCACAGAGAATCTTAAGTAGCAATTTACTATGGTGTTCCAGTGGGGACGGCAAAACCCTTTATAAAGAGACAGGATGCTTAGTGAAATATTTAAGCTTTAATCACACTTGCTTCTAGCTGTCACAGAGAGAAGTACATGCAACACAATAAAATAACAAGGCAAAATTGTGCAAGTGTGACCATGCATTCATCCCTGGCCATGAATCTTGTCAAAGCTCAAGCATGCTCCCCTGGCCTTGAATGCAAACTCACCAGCCCTGAAAGTTTTTCCTTGAACAGGACAGGCTGAAACACTGAATCCCATAAGAAACTGCCACTCACCAGGCAAAGAACACTGGCTCATGGTACGACCTGCACTGCCTGTCAAGAATCCAGCTATAAATACGAGCTTGCTTTGCTAAGCCCTCGGGCTGGGAAGAGGCTGCTGGTGGCTGTGGTGGAGGGGGTCTCATTACCCCAACAGGCAGGGTCACCTCCTGATGCTGGAAACACCTACTTCTTTCGGCAGCACTGAGAGGGCAGTGAGCAAGATCAGAGGCCCAGGAATTTGTTTCTACTTGGTGTGAAACAGTTCTTACTTGCTGATCACAGGTCAATACCAAGTGAGCGTGCGTGTGTGTGTGTGAGATCTGGTCCTTTCACCAGGGAACCCGTGAACCCAAGCCACAACACGTTAAAGGCGGTGTGACAAGAAGTCACTCAGAGTCTTGTCATTCTCACACTAAGCAGCACTGGTGAGATTCAGCACACTTTTTGAGTGACTTTGTAGGCTTCAGTTTCAAGTCTCTGGAGAACTAGTTTCACCCACAGCGTGGGATTGTCCTTCTGGAAATTGGTCATGTTTGTGGGGTAAGCTACCAGCGTGACAATTGCAAACGTTACTGTCACCATTCCTCTGAAGCTTCATTTACATCAAGCACTTACTGAACTTCGTAAACTGTAGTTTATTCACTTCAGAAGTTCTGAAGCAATCCTTGACCAGCAAAATTCTGAAAAAGCAATTTAAAGTTGTCTACCTTCTCCATACAACTTTTCTGCACCTAACACTTTGCTCTGCCAGGAGTTTTAGCTTGCTGTGATTATTTTGTTTTTACTCCACATCAGCAAACGTTACACAAAAAGATAAACAGCTGCACGCTACTTTTCCTCCTCTCAGATGCGGTGTATTTCCCACCTGGAAACAAACAACATTGTACAGAAACAAAGCAAAACACAGCCTTGCTGACTGAAAAAAAATCAATCATCTTCATATACTTTATACTTTTTATATTTAGTTCATTTAATTTCCTGTTTAATTCAGCAGAATGTTTGCTTTCTTCTCAAGCAGTCCGTCAATTCATGACACTAGCAATGCACCTAAAACTGGAGTCTGCAATTTAAAAGACAAAAATAACATGATGCATATGAAGTTGATTTTTTTTTTTTTACAAAACACATACTTAATTATAAAAAGAGTTATTTAATTTGGTTTTGTGTTTAAATTTATAATCACATTAAATTCAGTTTGCATGTCAGCAAATTGAAAATCTTTCAAGTTCTCTGAAAAGTGTTCTGCATAGGTATGCATGCCCCAGTCTGTTCCAAAATCAATACAGCTGAACATTGAGAGACAGAAGAGATCATATTTCTTAAACTGGTGAAAATTACACAGAAAGGAACTACTCAAGAAGAGACAATCCATGGCCTTGTCAAGACCTTCTGATAAAGCCTAGTCTCTAAAGCTAAATACAGGATGATCTGCATATTAGCTATGCTGTAGTGATTTTTGTCTAATTTAGCTGCAGGACACCTTTCTAGAGAGCATCAGTAATGATGAAAGAATACTTTTAGGACAGGTTTGAGGAAGTGGAATAAAGATTTTTTTGGTTTCCCCCAGGATGGAGGTATATTACTTTTTATCCAAAGATTGCTGCAGGCAAAATATATACTTACAATTAAAATTACAGCAGAACAGAAACAAACTCCTCTAAACTTCTGATAACTGGAAGTATATATTAATTCTTTTTTAAATTAACCTAAATTACTTCTATGTGAATAATGAATGAAAGTTTCTTACAGTTTCATGCTATTGGAACCACAGGAAAAATTCTCACTTACAGATTCTTTTCCATGAGTACTGTGAAAGATACACCTTGAATAATCTTTTCCAAGGCCAGAAATTATGGCAAAGAATCAGCCCCAATCTCCTCACTACAAACTAAACTTAGTTCCCAGGCTGTTAGATCAGCACCAGCTCAGTCAATAAGACAGCAGTGGAAAAGGACCAGCCTAAAGAAGAATGCTTAAAATTACCTGGTGGTGATGAACTTTTTTGTGTGGTTCCCCTGTATTCCTTAGATTAGTAAATATCTTCAATTGCTCTAGTTACTGTTATTTTTTAACAATAAAGTTGTTAATATTATTTATATTTCAGTTGAATTCTTGTCACTTAATTTTACTGGAACCGTATACGTTTCTGTCTGCTAAACTGAGGGAGTGGACTAGCTGGTCATCCAAGCTGAATTACCGCATATTCCTTCCCTACATGCCAGTGATACCACCACAACTTCTTGCACAAAGGTCAGCAGTTAACATTAGCAACCAGAAATAAGATGACAGGGAACCCAGGTTCACCTCAGATACTTGGAGGCTAACGGGATACTGAACTCCCTGGAGAAGCCAAGCCAGGTGTCTTCGTCCTAAAGCACTGGAACTGTGCAGTGACTAATCCAATAATTATTCAGTGACTTTGTACATATACATAGAGAGAGAAAGAGACTTTGTAATTTAGCACATGCTGTGGACACTGAAGCTGTTTCTTTACAGAAGCATTCATGAAATATGCATGAACAGTTTAACTTGATTTTCTAAAAGTCCAAGATTCCACTGATTTTCTAGCAAGTTACCTCAAAGCCTTTGCCCTCAGAGGAAGCAACTGAGCCAAGAAATTATTCTGAAGATACTGCAGACTTTCTTTAGTCCAAGAACATATTAGGATAACCTGCTGCCTCTGTCCTCAGCTACCATTTACTCCAAGAGCAACAATTCTCCTTGGAAAACATCAGAACAGCGTGAAAAGGCAGCAGTGGCCTGGCACCTGTGATTAAAAAATGTGATATTTTACAGAGGGCTCTTATATAGGAGAGAGAGAACAACTACAGCCCTTATGGCTTTTCTTTGTTTCTGCTGCAGAGAAATCTTTTGAAGGCTGGCCATCACTTGCCAGACAGAAGGAAAGAAAAAAAATTAAAAACAAAAAAAAGAGTTTTTCTACTAGAAAACAAAAACCCCAAATTACTTAGGGCAGAAGTTGTTCAAGCCAGCCGTCAGAAGTCAAGGGGCCTGAATTAGATGCTGTGAAAGCCAGGTTTTGCTCACATTTGACCACAAGCAGCCCAGAAGCTATCACAGGCAGCAAACACTGCTGCAAACAAGTACTAGAATGCAATTATATGCATATTTTGAAAGTACAGATTGAATAAATGTATTATTTGTCATGTATTCATTGTTCATTTTCCACACCAATCTCAAGTACGGTAAAACACACCGATCAAGCAAACAATTCTGCAAATTGTATTTGTCTTTTCGTTCTTCATAACTTTAAATTCTTTTGCAGACATCACATAGCTGCACAATGGTATAGGGATTAGGAAACTGCAGACTAGTTCTTGTAGCATTTTAAGAAATGTTTATAAGCACAACAGCTAGCACAAAAACAAACGTCTTACTGAAGGCAAGTGTCTGAATCATAATCTGAAGTCTCCAACTCCTTAAGTGTTTTTCAATTGCTACAGACGTACGTGTTGATGGAAATACATCACCTAATGAGTTTCAGCTACTTTGACTGGTCCATCAGCCCTGTTAATAGAAGTGTGTTTCTTTTTCTTTTTCACATTGCTAATGGCTAAAATTTATCATTCTCCAGTACAACTCTGACCAGCTAATCTAACAGCTCACAATACCATTCCAGAATGCTTCAAAATGTTAAAGTTTATAGGCTAATCTCATCTAGGATACTCATTTCCTTCCTCTTCAGAGTTCAGGGAATGTATTTCTCCTATCTTTTTACATACCAAAAAAGAAAACAAAACAAAAACAAAAAACACCACACCAAACCAAACCAAAACATCTTTTTTTCCATTCAGAGCAAAGTCAACAGGCAAAATTGACACAGAGACTTGAACGAAGCTTTGAGAACTGTTGTGGTCCAGAAACCAAGTTACTTCCTACAGAACTGGATATTTCATTACGTCTAGTTTGCGAATCCCAGCAAAACATTACTGAAGCCAGTAGGGTACACAAAAATAACAATATTTACATACAGAAGGCCAAGTTGCCTGCTAATATTACATACACACACCCCTCCAAAAATAAACAACAAGTTTAATAAATATTTATAGCCGACTGTCCCTTTTAACAGGCAGCTATGGATTTAAAGAACAATCAACACACTACATTTCTTCCCTCTTGTCTTAATTATTGTTCCACATAGTTACAAACAAGGAAGAGGAAAATTAGAAGATAAATTAATTCCTTAATCTATCAGAAAACACGGTAGGATTATACAAACACATACAGAATTACCCATAGAAGAAGAGCTACATATGCATACTGAACAGAAAGAAAAATACTTTGTATGCAGGAAAAATAAACATTATTAACCAGAAAGAATTGTTTACCCTCTACAATAACAACAGTCTTAACATTACCAATTTGGATGGCAGATATCCACACAGCCAAAGTACTCAAGTCTCAGTCTGTGTAGAGCCATCATTTTTAAACGGCATAGGAAAAAAAAAAAACTTACAAGGAAGTTTTCATTAATTTATAAAAATAATCAATGCCCACCAATGTAATTTCTTTGTCTCTAATAAAAAGAGTAGGGTATGGAATTTTTTCTTTACATATACCTTCCCTCACTTTTTATATTAGTATATGGGTCAGCCATGGGTTTTTAACAAATTTTCAATCTGAAATAAAGACATTCTTCAAATAATTATTTTCAACCAGTTGTTGAAATAGAAGCAATAGTCCCTTTTCAGCAATGTTGCAAGTAAATTGTCTCTCTGAATATTGTTGGGGAAATGAAATAGTAAAAATATGCAGTTGTATGTGACTAAGTAAATACATACATGAATAGTCTAGGAAGTATTCCCGTTGCCACACTAAAACATTTTATAGATATATGTTGTCATCACCTTGTCAAGATCTGATAATACCACGTTAGTTACATATTACAGATCATATCATTCAAAGGGAACAGAACATTCTAAGTGTGCCTCAAAGTGACACAGAAAAGCTCAAGGCAGGGGCTTTAGTTTGTTTTGAAGCTCTGGATACTGCTTGTCTGTTCAGGATGCCCCAACTTTGCCATATTCCCTTATAAATCCTAATAATTGCAAAATAATATTCTGAAGACAGTGATGGAGCCAGCATTACTCACTGTTATTCACACAATAAAGCAAGATGAGTGACTTGCCCAATATCACCCAAGAATTTGTAGAAATGTCAAAAAGACACAGGAACCTCCGAGTGCAAGTCAAGTGATTTAACCACAGCATTATTCTTACTTCTAAAATGCACTACTAATCTGACCTTGTTTGCGCAGAAGATATTCTTAAAGCTAAAGTTCTACACTCAGTGCTAACATTTCTTCCTATGAGTATTTTAAATAGGATTTGACTGATCCAGTCAGTTTAATAAACAATCCAAATCTTCCTAAAATGTGAATTCAATGCTTAACTTTTAAGACTTACAATTGTTGGATAACTTTAAAAATAATCTTCCTTTTACACTGCTTGGCCTGACATGACATACCATAAAAATATTCATTATTTTAATGAGACTTTCAGATGAATACTCTGAACTACTTTAAGCTGTGAAGTCAACTTTTAAAAGCTCATTCAAACTTAATCCTTTCAAATATTTTCAGTATAGAATACTGCAAACCCACGTACAGATATCTCTCTGACTTAACAGGTAAAGGAATATATGTGATATATTTTATACCTGTACATCTTGGCTACTTGTATAAGGCAAGTATAGCTAAAAGGGGAGTTTGCAGTCCTTAAGAGACCACAACTGGAGAGACTGGCACATGCACACTAGAACAGCCAGATGAGGAGGATGAATCCCAAATTATATAAACTCCAGGCACAAAACAGGACATCCTTCAGAATGTAAGAGTGGATGTTACCTGAATCACAGAAAAGGTGAAGTTGGTCAAATGACAGCACACAGGTAAGGACATTCAGAGAAAACACTCATCTTGAATGCACCCTGTTCAGTGGAAAAATACATAATGTTTTCTTTGATCAGGTGACATCTCATCTCTTATTTTGATACCTGTGACAACTTTGAACCTATTTAAAAAAAAATATTTGAAAAATGAAAGTAAGCAATGACCCTACAGTCGATTTGTAGAGCCTGCTTCTGGACCATTTCTAGATATATATTATGCTGAAAGTCAGCTGATCATTAAGACTATTTTACGTGTTGTATACATTTTGCAGGACACATCAATTTAATGGTGGTCTCCCTTCTAAAACACACGTCTGTAGAAAGCTAGTCCTGATTACTACTATTACAGTATCTTCTCTTAACATTTCCAAAAGATGTGTTGTTCTCAAATACTTTTGTGTTTAAAGACAGAACCTCAGTAAGAAGAAAGAAAGGTAGGTGTGAAACAAAAGCAGCTTGTAAAGCCTACCTGAAATATAACCAGACATTCAAAAACAGATGTGCACTTCTCTGCACTAATACTTGCTTTGCATTGTAGAACATAAGACAGGGTTTTAATTAGCCTGTTCTTTGGTGGATTTACAATGCTGGAGGTACTGTACGTCAGTGAAGAAAAAAAAAACCACACAAACAAATAACTCTCTAGTCTGTCATTTACAGTTTTCAGTTTTAGGTTTTCAAACTGGATATTCCAGATTCTAATTGAAAATATTGCAGCAAATGCAAAATACAGCAACTCCTTCAGCTAATGCAAGCTTGTCTGCAACAGCAGATAATACGTAAAAACGAAACACGCAGTTTCCTATACCTATGGAGATGCATTTATAGTGCCATTTGAAACACTGTCATAGCTACATTTACACAAGCTAGAGCTTGACTGCTTTCATAAATACAAACATATATTTGAAACTTGCACCTAAAGCCCCAATTTCTGCCCATAACAGTAGCAATAACAGCAGCACTTTCCACCCTCCAGTATAACTGAGCAAACAGTCCCAGCTCCATCACTCACAAGCAATCATCTTGGAAGCATATTGTGGAATAAGCTCATTGCTTGCATCCAAATTTTGCATTCCTGAAATAGAATAGCTTGTTCTAGTCACTGATGCAAAAAATACATTTTTACTACTAACAGTTGTACAATAAACTTCAAAGATCTCAGCTGAAATGGTGTCATTGTGATTGGCCATGCAGATACGGCATAGCATGAGACAGAGCTCTACCTGAAGAGTGCAAACTCAGCAGACAAGACAAAAGGTGTTCAGTAAGGGGATATAACTATCCACGTGGAAAACAGAGGTTCAACAAGTCAAGACAACAGCTGAACAGGGTACAAACCAGTCTATGCAGCTCAGCTCATAAGGAGCCCTGATGGTTTCATTTTGACAGCTCATATGCTTCAATCATTGTATGTCTTCCTCAAGGTCAGAAAAGAGTACAGAATTGAATCCACCTTTCACAAATTCTAGTGTTATTCCTTAACTATAAAACTTCTTTTTGTCTCCTTTCCTATTAGGGGAAATAAGGACAAAGAATGGGGTAGGAGATATCCGGGGCTTGCCCTGGATAGACATCAGCGTAGACCAATGGTCCATCTTGTTCTATCTTTAGTAGCTGACAGTGATCAATGCTTCAGAAAGGTGTGAAGCTCACTGAAAATTAACTATGTTCTGAATAAGGTTTTTTGCCTCTTGAGACAAAAATACTTAAAGCAATACAAAAGATTGTGAAAATAATAGGAATAATGTGTCAGTGGGATTTCCACCTATGTTTAAATCTGGAAATGCAAAGATTTTCCTAATTAGTCTCCCTCAATTCACACATCATATACTCCACGTGCATTACTGAAAGGCTGCTTATGAGTATTGGTAGCTACTAATGACTTTGAATAAAAAGAGCAAGGAAGTAGTTGATAGGAGGGAAAAGAGAAGGATAAAAAGGACAAGAAGGAATCACATAAACATAAAAGATGTGATCCAACATCCAATAAAGACAATGGAACGATTCATACTGACTTCAGAAGTCATATGAGACAGAGTCTGAAAAGGCAGAGAACAGATTTTAGGCCTAATGGTAGACATGTTATTTCTCCGAATGTTCTACAACAGAAGACATGATGTTTACTCTAAAGTAATCATCTCCCAGAAGAGAGTTATAGCCCATTTTGTTTCCTTTTAAGTGGCTCTGGCAGCTTTTTCTAACATGTGATATGGGAAATATTTTTTTTCCCCCCTATCATATGTCCCCACATTCATGTCTATCAGACTGTGTTAGTGGCCACACAACCACAACCCTCAGGAATTATGAAAATAATGTGAGCTATGAATTACATGCCCTGCTTGAAAAAGTGGCAGTCAGTAACTACTTTGAAAATGCTGTTAGCCCTTCATCACTTTCCAGCTAGAAATGAGAAAAAGGAGCATGGCCAGCAGTCTTCATCCTGATGACCGCTCCCATAGGATCTGCTACCTAGAAAAGAAATAATATGGGAATAAAGTTCCATCCAAATCCAGCAACACGTTCAAATGCACGTTATGGTCTGGGTTGCTCAGCAGGTGAGATAAGACAATGACAAGTTCTTTCAGATTTTTACAGAATAGTAAAAACTTAAAGTCTGAGAATATTTCAAGGCTGTATTCAGGCAGCAGCCCCAGTGGTCAGTAGCTGAAGGCAAAAACACTGTTTTGCAGGACATAAAAAAACCAAACACATGCAAAATCCTTTGTTGTGCCACTGCATAAATTTCTTGGCTGTAAAATTTATGATTATCAGTTTGAGAAAAAAGAATTTCTCTATCTGCTCTTCATTTTTCATTGTGTATAAAAGCAGTTGAATACAGACTGTATACTGAACAGACCAAGGAAAAGTGAGTTTGGTGCTGTGCCCAGGCAAGTTAGCCCTAGGACCCAAACCAATGCCATTTAAAGGCATTGTAGTATACTATGGAAATGACACCAGCAAGAACCCAAAAAACCTATTTTGCAAGGAACAGATCAATAAATAGGAAATTTAAAGAGGATTTTAATAATTATTTTGGCTCCAAAAATTATGTTGTGCAAATAAATATAATCTGTCGGCACAGATGGGGAAAAATAAGAGGTAATAGAAGCAGAATCATTTCCCATATAGTTTCAGGCTAAAGCTATTACTGAAGTTTTTCCCTTGCCTTTCTGGTAACATGAATACAAAAGCATTGTCCTGGGGCGTGAGACCAAGTAAATGAAGCTGACAAGAAACAAGACAGCAAGATTAGAGAAAGTTCACCACAGACTGCTTTTTACTATGTACACAGACAGTACGTAAAACAGAGCCATGATCTCAGGTACTATTACCACAATATGGATACTGAGCAATGCCATTAGATGAATAGCACCAGGCCTGAGACAGTGAGAGACTGTCAGCTGCTTGTGATACGTACAATAAGAAAGCTCACCATTTGCTTGGCTTGAGACTGACATTTCATGAGCACAAGAAACTGCCATTGTGCAGGTAAAGCCTTAACTCTCCCCTAAAAGTGGCTTCTGTGGTAGGAGGATAAGGGCAAACTTGGGATGGGGTGAGATAAATGAAGCTTGCTGGGAACGAGAAAGGTAGGCAGCAGCAAACACAAAAAGTGGGAGGGTCGGGGCGGCCAGGAGCACGTCCTAGTTTATTTGGCACGAAGGTAGTGAAAGGAGGGCAACACTACACCTGCCCTTTATTACACGTAGCATGACACAAAGCTGTGAGCTGGCTGAGCTACCATGAGTGGCTCCTCAGCAAACTATACTGGGATATTCCTGGGCTAACTCACACTCAGTTTTGTCTCATTTAGGCCCCTGAAATTATTCACCTTCAGCCAAGCTGCTCAACCTTTTGGCAATCATGCTTTTAAAAAGATATTTGCTTACCTATAGACAGAGGTAGGTAATGAGGAGAAATTACTGTAAGGACTGTTTCTGAGCACGTCTAAAAAAATTTTAAAAATCTTACAAAGCACCTTTCTGCACACTTTTAAAATGTTTAGACCCCATGATTCTAAAGGAAGAAACAGATAATGAACATGGACACTGTACAGCATTTCACCATTTTTATACTGAAGGCAACAACTCCATGATGACCTGCAAAACACCTACTTCCTTCCCTGTCCCTTACTCTTCGGTGCTACTAGAACAAGCGCTTCTGTCCCTTGTTCCTCGTGAAGTCCGTCCCATTTTTTGTCAAGGTGCTGGGAAGACACATCAGTAAAAAGGTAGCTACTAGAAATACCTGTGAGTCTTTCCAAAAAATAAGAGATTCATGAGATGGAAATTGCCCTCCCTAGCCCTGACACAAGTTGCCTCTTAATAAAGTTCAGATCCCGCTCATATATGTTTTGAATGTCAGTACTAAACCAGTTTTTAAGAAGGAAGATAAACTTTAAGTATGAGGAGACAAGCAGGGAAAGTGATTTTGGAATACGTCTGACTTCATTCTCACAAAGGGTCACCATGCAGTAGACCTGGTAGAGATTACTTAGCACCCAGTTGTGATAAATGGAAATCCCTTCAAGGGGCAGATTTACTGACTGATGACTGTGGACTGGCCAATTCTATTTCACCAGTCTATTACTCACTGTAAACGTGTGGAAAATCCATCTGTTCCTACTTCTCCATATACACCAGATGTGAAAGGAAGCAAAAGCCTATCTGAGCAAAGAGCATGACAAGAATACCTTTAAGATCTTATTCTTACAGTACAAACAGCTTCCATTCCCCATACGTCAGATAGACATTTGCTAACCCAATAGAAGGTGGTATGACTGCGTGCTCACACACACACCTCTGACCTTTATTTCCTATATCCCTGCTCAAGTGATAGCCACCAGTGGCAGTGGTAATGGCTGTGTCCATCTCAAAGTGGATTCAGAGACAGGTAACGACACAATAGCCAAAGGCCAATTTGAGCAATGCGCCCACCTAACCACAGTGCTGATCAACATCCAACTCAGGCCACATTTGGAAGAAACTACCATCTGTGATTGGTATACAAATATGACTGAGTCAGTCATCTTACCCCCATAAATAGCGAGCAGCCAAATAGCCCTTTGAGCTCTCCTGCACAGCAGAGAGCTGCATGCTAGGATCTCCCCTTGAGTAGAGACGCCTCTCGAGGTTACTTGAGGTTGAGAGATTCCTTGCCGCAACAGATCCCCAGTAAGTGACTAATAGCATGCTAAACTTTGAAATCTTACTTAAGTGATATAAAGGATTGATTGTGCATATATAATCCTCTAGACATGAACCACTGATCAAGTTTGGGACTAGGATTGGATCCAGCTGCACCTAGACTCCTCTCTGAGGAGGAGTTTAGAAAACAAGGGGGTCCTTTCTGAACCTCATGACTCCATAAGACGGTCTCCCTAACGGTTTTACCTGACCCTGTACTCTAATGCAGTCAATAATCAAGTGAACCTTGCCATCAAATCTTATTAAACCACCACCACATTTACCACTGAACTTTGTTATCTCACTGTTTTATGTCAATAAAGTATTATTGTTGCTTCTCTTTTACAAGTGAAGTGCATCACTCCATCTGCAACAGGTGGGTCTCTGTACTCCCTCTCTCCCATTGCATAAACCAAAATACTTCTCAGTGATAGTACAAGATAACAAAGTTTCTTGGATTGAGCAACAGACAGCCAAGAAATCTTTCATTTACCCTGGCTCCCAGTGACTAGTTTCACGCAAGTAACTATAGGTGATCAGCTCGTCTACATGAAAAACAAAGAAAGCAGTGTGGGTTCCTGAGGGGCAGTTTGGAAGAGGTGAAGATCTTTACACCTAAATTAACAAATGAAAGCGATCTGATTTTTCAAACAAGCAATCAGTTCCAGTTGTACTTCCAGCACAGAAAAATAATAAATAAGAAGAATAAAAGATAGAACTGGTATATCATCCAGGAAAGTTGGTCATCGTATGTCTTCACTAGATGGACCACAAATCCATTGTACCAACAGGCATATGTACACACACACTACCTGTACCCCAGCAAGTAATATTGTTGAAAATTATTTCTGGTAAAGGCATAAGAGAGATATGATCTACTTCTCTGCAAAGCTAGTTAAGAGCATTAGTTATAGTCCATGCAAGACTGAATAAAACTCAGTGAAACCTTTTTAGGAGAAGGAAGAGAAAGGCACCAAAAATGCTTCTGTTTGTCCACATTTTCCCTTTTCTTTTCAAGTGGAATTTTTATAAAATGTATCTTTTAATGTGAATCTCCAAAATCCTTCCTAAACTAGGTGATCCACAGCTACATGTAGTCTGTCATTACTAGATTTCTATTTTTGCTCCCTTCTTTAAATATTGTGTAAGATGTAGCTCTTTGTTGACATGAGTAAAAGCAGTAAAGCTTTTCCTAACAGCAGTAAGTTACATCGGCTTTTGGAATAGGTTTGAATCAGGCCTGCCCCTCTTCTTACCAGACGTTGAATTATTTCTACGTGTTCAGCTGAGAGAAGTCTGGGGATGGAGATGTTCTGCTACCAAGAACATTCCCAGCAGCAGATCATCCTCTAAATGTAAACCAACTTTCACAATCAGAATGAGCTGAGTTCAAGGTGGTGTTCAAAACCCCATAGGAAGACTAAGCAAAGAACTGTTTCTCAGTGCATAAAGACTAAATGATAAGGAATGGCTCACCAATGAAGCTTTCTAAACACCCATGATGAGCACATCTCTTGTTATTTTGCCATACAAACTGTATTTGTAGTTACCACTGAATTGTTACTGTGAAGTGAATGAGAAGTAGTTGTAAATAGGAAGGATATTGCTGCAAATCTGGGGGCCAAGCTGGAAACTGTTAGAAATAGGCATCACACTAGTCATATACCACAAATATTTACTCCTATATTTGAGCTGAGTGTGTGACAAAATCTCTAGTAGGCAGTGGTCCCCACAAAGAGTTTGTGACTCCTTGAACTAAAACGCTAATTTAGAGTTAGACTTTTCTTCACGCCATGACTCCTCTGCTCTTTCTGGGAATTATGGAGATTTTTAAATAGTACTAATCCTCACTAGCAGATGGTAGTAGCACTTTGTCAAAGCGGTATTACATTTAAGTTAACACTTTGGAATTTTAATGCAATGCCTCCAAGACATAGTCCTCAAACCCCTCCATAAAAGAGCCATTTCAAAGCTTACATCTACATCTGCTGCCGTCCACTGACTTCAAACCATCACGAGAAGTGGCCTGGGAAACAGAACTATTAAAAATTATAAAATACCTTAGAATCTAAAATGGTCAGAGGGAAATTGTCAAATGAACCACAACTAGTAACGCCTTGTATTGCTAAAGCAATGCTAAAAACAAAATACCTCTCTGTGGCACTTACTCCTGAACCTGCCTCAAAACCCAAACGCTGGTTATTCCCAAGTAGTAGACTTTTGATTCTTCATTGCAGATGCCTGGAGGTGAGAGGGAAAGCAAACAGCACACGCTTGTGTTACAGGGAGGATCAGGCAGAATGAAGGGATGGGAGTTACAGCAACAACTTTAACCGTTTCCAAAGCACCGACAATTTCAATATTTTATTTGTTACTCCAAGCTAGTGGTACAAAATGATGCAAGGACCTTGTTTATATAAAGTCAGCCTCTCTCTCTCCCTTTCATGTTCTGGATGGGAGTCCATAAACCTAGTATTTTCTGAAAACAGTTGTACTCCTTACTTGACACAACACAAAGAACCAATTAATTCTAGCCTCAGGGACATTTGGCAGTCTTACAAAAAATGGGGGAAAAAAAATGCATCCCTTTAGAAAAAAAAAGTTAAAAACAACCCCATGGTACTTTAATGA
>VXBL01006682.1:318792-330087 GCA_013400195.1 Aramus guarauna | reverse complement strand
TAATGAATGGGGGGGTGGGGGGGGTGGGTTGGTTTTGGTGGGGGGGGTTTGGTGGGGTGGCTTTGGTTTGGGGGTTTTTTTGTTTTGTTTTTTACTCCTAAATCCTAAAGATTATTTTCAGCAATATCAGCTTCCAAATGCTATCATTATCTACCTTCCCCTGAGGAAGTATTTATCTTCTCCTCCCATACATCATTCAGCCTTGTTATTAGAGATCATTGATCTCAAACAGAAAAATATTTAAAAACCCATTATCCCCAACTCTTACTGTGTTTCATTTAGAGGAAATAATACAAGTCAGTGGCTGTCCCTTTGCTGCTTTGAACAGGGCTTGGACAAGGCTGGTGTTGACTGAGAACCAGACTTTAGCCCCAATAGCCCAAATGAGGACATATGCCGCAAGATAAGCATGAAAGCAGATTCACTCACCACTCTGGAGCTTCTTCACTGAAGAGAGGTCTAACTTTTAATGCAAGCTATGCAGCTATTAAGAGGAGAAAGCTAGACTTCTCCCTCTCACTCCACGGAACACACCGCAGGCTGTGAATCCAGAAGCATGCTCCATTATTTTCCCTTTCCCTCCTAAATTAGGTCAAAAGTCAACGGAGCAGAAGCTGTGGCTTTGCGCATCCCTTCCTCCCACTCGCCAGCCACAGAAGCTGAGCTTATGTGGAGGCATAGTACAGAGCAGCAAAAAACTGCTGCACAGAGGAAGCAGAGGAAGATTATTGAATCAGGGGGATAATGCTAAGGCATAGGGAGGTACAATACGCTCAGAGTTATCCTAGGAGCAGAGGGGTGGAAGACAACACTCATTGTTTTATCTGTATACAATGGTACTAGGCAAGATAAAACAAATCTTGCTTTTCTGCAAAGTAACCAGGTACAATTCTCAGCTAAATAAAAAAAAAAAATTAAAAAAGTCAGATCTACCATACAAATCAAATGCTTTACAGTAAAACTACAGAGGTTGGACAGGGAGAAACACTTCCACTTTCTAATCTATAATTTAGTTTCTTTAAAACTTCGTATTATCTTCTAGATGCATTGTTCTCAAAGCATCATTTCCATTATATTATTATTCTTTTCAGTAATATTTGGGCCATTATAGTGCCTCACTCCTTTGGATTTAAATTCTTTTCCTTGTACACATACACATATACCTTCTCTATATAGCCTGTCCCAAATGTTTAAAGCCCAGTCTCCAGCCAACGTCAGCGCAACATTACTATTCCCTAGAAGTATCTTGTACCCCTACAAAGCTAGCCCACCCCATCACTCAGGGTACCCCTTCCAAAACTTTCCTGCATCCCTTCAACACCCAACCAATTCCCACCACTGCTAACCACAACTATCCACTCCCAAAACTCCCATGTAGAAGGCACCACCAGAACATTTCCCACATTGCTCCTGCTCCCAGAGGAGGCTCTGCTACAGAGAAACCCCCAATAGCTCTTTGTTTCCTGCCAACTCATGCCGTCCTTTACCTGTAAACTCCTTCTCTCCTTGAAGCTAGACACAGCACTGATGATGTCCCTAAGACATCCCCTTCCATGATAGGGATGCCAACTGCTGTTGATGATTCCCTGTCTAGCTTATATATGGCACACAGGCCACACTTTTCTCCTGCTCACTCCCCTCAGCCATTTCGTTTGGCATAGTCCCTATATTCTTTGCAGTATTGGCAAAAATGAGAGAACTTTTTCACGTAGATGGGTGTTTCACATATATCCTCCAGGATGCAATCCGATTCCATAACAGGAGAGCTACCCCAAGGAGTTGGAAAATAATTTCTCTAGATTGTTTCAATATTATTTCAATAACATTCTCGAAACTCTGGGAGGCTAGGTCACCGGGCTGCACATGCTTTCAGACGCACTGATTACATTTAAATATCTCTTTTAAACAAAGTAGGGCATTTTGCAATATACATTGCTCCACCTTACCAAAAAAGGGCTCTTTTCTTTCTACCTAGACATCTTCCAACACTGTACTATGAAATTATGTCCAAACAAAAGAGTCCAAGAGAGACAGACCGCACATGTATTAACATTCATTAGTTCCTACACTAGGTAAAGCCAGAGACTAATATGTTGGCAGCTGATGAGATGATGACTGTTTTTATTTTGCCAATTTAACCAACGTTATTGGCAATAAAGCACTGTAGGTAATGATTATACACACATCACTAGCCTTTATTTCCCATCAACTCCCTTACCTCACAGCACTGTAACTTTTGTTATCACATGCCCCAAACCAGGGAAGTGACATCAGCCACGCCGCATCTGCTCTGTCAGCGCATCCCTGTAGACATATCTACGTGCTTTCATTCCCTCGTACCCAGAGTGATCATTCAGGAACATGAATGAATGAATGTGTCTCTCAAAAGACGTCAGAAGATTTGCAACTTTGTCTCCCAGTGTACAAACTGTCTGAGTCGCAGAGGGATCCAAACTCTCTCTTTTACTTCATCTTTAAATCTTCTGACAGCCAGCTTTGTTTCATATTTGTACAGCTTCTAGCACAGTGGGGTGCCATTTCACGATTTGTATTCATGTTATGACTTCCTGCAAGTAAAAAGCCTCCCAAATCTCTGTGTCGTTAAAGTAGAAATTAATATCATCCCAAATTTAAGAAAAAAATCCAGGCTATTATTTTCAAAAAAGAATAATCCCTCTGATTAGTAAAAAAGCATGTGTTTATAAATACATAAATAAATACCCCATTGATAATTAGTAACCTGTATCGTGTAGCTGGAAATTTAAGTAGTACCTGTGTAACACTTTTTAAAAGATATTAATAGCAAATATATTAGTGGATTTACTGCAATACTGCTTGAGTTCACAAAGGGGAGAGCTGAAGGAAGACTAGCCTTAGGCATGATAACCAACTTTTGGGGGTATTTGTGTCTTATAAGTGGAATTCCAGAGAAATAAAAATCAGCTTTATCTATCCCAATAACAAATATTTAACTTTATTCTTCCTGGACAGAAAAAACCCAGATATTTAAAAGTATACAACATAGCAACCATCACAACTGTTTTCCATGAACTTGGAATACAAGAGAGAAAGAAACGAATAAAAATAGCGAAAGGAGAAGTATGTGTATTTTAATATGACCAATAATAGCTATTGCTTTTCACTTGCCATTTAACACCCAGCCCGTACCGTGTGCTGGCTGTACACTGCCAGCACTCTACAGTGGATTCATCAAGTAAGAACCAGATCTTTCCTACTGTCTTGTTCCCTTTATCAACTCTCCAGTACATGAAATGTTTTTAAACCATTCTCAAATGTTTAATCTGAACACTATAAATATTGCAAGAAGGCAAAGGGTATACAACAACAAATATCCTTGCTTAATAGTGTTTGGTCCGGAGATGTCCCCACTGTGTGCTTTCAGCCCACAGTATGCTGCCAGACAGCTTTCAATAGTGGTTGCAGTCAGCGAGGTAACTCTGCAATAGTCTCTTGTCACCTGAGAAAGACAACTGACATCTTCAAAATATCTCAATGGATCAGAAGCCTAAGCTCAAGTGGCAGTCAGTCAGACTTGAGCTCCTGTGCGCTTTAAAAACAAATCAAGTTACCCCCTGTCATCAGGTCTGGGTCCTGAACACAGGTTTTGAGTTCGAGTCCCAAGGCAGGGAAGGCTTCTCTGTGCACATCTTCATTTCTCTATTTTCAAAAGATTTGCAAAAGGGGTCATTTTTATACATTAAAATAAGGCACAGCAAATCCAGGCCTGACATTCACATCCTCTGCTCTCTCCGTAGGTCTCATCCAGAGCTACCTTCCACAGTACCAGTGGTGCTATTTGATTTTGATTTATCACGAGTGAATTATTATAATGAAATCACCAACTCCATTTAAGCCTCCGAGAAAGATATGGTTGGACTAACAAAAAATTGTTCTGCAAAACAAGCAATTATTTTTAGGTTCACTGGATATTGGCCTTAGCAGTCCAACTGATTATAGAAAGTTAATGATTTAAAAAGCAATGAAAAAATAAGGGACTAAATCCTTTAAATCGGCATGAAAGACTCCAAGAGGAATTTTACAGTGATTTTCACTGCATATTTTATTAGATATGTGATATTTTATTCATGGGTAAAGCAAATATAACAATTAGGAATAATTAGTATTTCAGCACAGCGTGTTATCTAATAGGTGAAAATAGACGTATAATTCTTCATTTAAATTCTACGTCTTCACATTTTCCCCTTTCTGGTTCAGAACTTTTCCATTTAGCATAGCACTTACAGGAACATTGTACAGCTCCCAAAGAAACAGAGAGAACTAGCGGCTCTCGCCTTTGATACACAATTTCCTCCCCTCCTTGCATTTCTACTCATTTTCTTTTTCAATTTTCTCTTAAGCATAGCTTGTCAGATAAACCCAGCATAACTTTCAGGAAACTTTTTCCCTTTCATCTTTTTTTCCACCCCACTACCCTCCTCATTCCAGGACTAACGTGTGCAATGGGAACCTACTTTAAATCTAACCCTGCACGTAAAATCCATCAGTTCACAGCTGACTAAAAGTATAGTATTTGTCTGTGTACCACCTCTTCCACTACAACTTTAATGCTACAGAGGAATACTGTACTTATTATCCTTTCTCATTAAGCAAGTATCAGTTGGAGGGGGAGAGGGGTGGCATTAATGGAACACTTAAAGCTCACAGAATATCCCTTCCCTGAGCTGATGTAGTTATCCCCAAACCAAAGCAGGAACAAGGCTCTCCAGCTTAAGTACACTCCATGGTACAATAGAGAATACAAAATAGCTCCTTCTCTGAATTAAGTGTATTATCACTGAAACTAGGATATAAATTTTGAAGCTTACAAAATTACAGCACCGCACAATTTCAAGTCCATTCCCTTGCCAAGTTTCATAACTGTCATCCAAACACCAGTACGTTTCCTCTACTAACCTTCAATTTCAGCCTGCGTCCTCCCTGTTACACAGATCAGTTATAACTCTCCAAGTCACATAAACCATTATTAATTACAGTGGTTGCGGACACAAGAGAATCTTTCCCTCGCTCCATCATCTCTCACAACCTCTTGGCCAACAATAACCAGAAAACAAAGCTTGACTCCTGTAATGAAGAATAGCAGAGGAAACTGCCCTGCTGGTGCTCATGGAAAGAGACCGAAGTACAGAAAGACACAGCAAGACAGACACCCTTTCCTCACCTATTCTTCCACTATCTGCTTCCATTTTAGCCTCTATGTTTAAATTACTACTTCCACACCAAGACTACACAATTAAATTTTACTTTGTAGTGGGATACAACAACATTTCCTCTTCTCTCTGTGCTGCTTCAAATATACAAGCCAGCTAAATTCTGTGCCCAGAGGTTTTGCCCAGGACTTTCTTACCTGACTGGTTGTTGATGGTTGTCCTGAATTCAGGGATGATTGTCCTGGTTTCAGTTGGTATAGAGTTAATTTTCTTTGTACTAGCTGATACAGTGCTGTGCTTTGGATTTAGGATGAGAATAATGTTGATAACGCACTGATGTTTTGGTTATTGCTAGGTAGTACTTACACCAAGTCAAGGACTTTTCAAGCTTCCCATGCTTTGCCAGTGAGGATGTGCATAAGAGGCTGGGAGGTAGCGTAGCCAGGACAACTGACCCAAACTGGCCAAAGGGATATTCCACACCATGTGATGTCATGCTCCATACATAAATGAGGGGAGCTGGACAGGGCGGGCAGCACAGCTTGGGAACTAGCTGAGCATCATTTGGCAGGTGGTGAGCCACTGTGCTGTGTATCACTTGTTTTGTGTATTCTTTCATTATTATTATTATTATTGTTGTTGTTCCCTTCCTTTTCTTTCCTATTAAAACTTTTTTTTCCCCCAATTCTCCATCCCTCTGGGGGTTGGGGAGGAGCAAGTGAGTGGCCACGTGGTGCTTAATTGCCAGCTGGGGTTAAACTACATGAATGATTTAACTAACACAGTGCCACGCTTACTTGACATGCATTTAGCATGTATTCTGTGCCAGTTATCACATTGCACCAGCTCAGTATTACACCTTCTCCAATACAGCCTACTAGCTGAGACAAGCAACAAAGCCATGGTCAACATTACTCTAAAAAAGGCCAGTGTAGCTCATTTGGGTAAATACTGCAAGCAACAGGTCAACTCCTACTTGCTGATGGCCATAGTAGATAGTGCAGGCAGATAAAAATCACACCATAGAAGGAAAGGAATGGCATCTATAACCAAGAAGCCCAGTAGGAAGCTAGTTGCAAGACAGCGAGTCAGTCCAGGGTAGAAAATACCCCAGAGAAATATGACCTTTCATGCCCAGACCCCAGCCACTACCACAGTTTGCCAGCAAACTGTGTGTTATGCTTTACTGTTGGACTGTGACTGTTATAATTGCCTCTTGGCACTTCTAGATAGCACAAACAAGTAAACGTATCTGGGACTCTCGGAGATGAGTGCCAGCATGGCCGGAGCTGTGAGCTGGACTGTAAGGCCTACAGGACACACAGGAGTGGAGTCACCCAGGTTCTGACAGACATGTCAAGCCTGCCTCTGAAATCAAAGTTTTCTTCAACATCACCAGCTTAGGTAATAACTTATTCCTTCTGGAATTCAAATTTAATTAAAAAAGAAACAAAACAAGAAGTGACAGCTGAGTTTGCAGATGCAGCAAGGTATCCTAGTTTTCTTCACTACCAGTGTCTCACCTGAAGTCAACATTTTGCACATACCAAGCTATCATGTATCGTAATATATACTTACATAAAATGCTTTGAGTCTGATTGTTTTCTCATATTTGCTCAAAATATAGGTGATTTTATGAATACTGTTTCCTTTTCCTATTGATCACTCTTAAGTCCAAACAGCAACAGAAATTGTCTATGTCTAATAAGTTTTTTAAACACTTTAGATATAAAACACAAACTATGTTTGGAGAGTGTGTAGAGGAAGAGTGTTTTACCATGCTGTCATATGTAATTCAGGTAATGAGGAAAATTAACTAAAAACTGATAGCCAGATACTACTCTTTCATATAAACTATTTTTAAAATCATTAGTAATGTGCTAAAAAAACCCAAACAATGGAATACAGAGACAAAGAGTAAAAATACAAACCTCAAAAGGCAAAAAGCTCCAATAAATTTTAGCAAATGACAGACTGTCATGGCAGATTATAGATAGCTATATATCAAATGGAAAAAAAATAATGTAAGTTCAAGTCTATATCTAGGGAGTAACCTAACGGCTTACAAAAGTCATCTCCTGCCAATACCACTTGCTTTACAGGGCCAGGGAGTAGAAAAGAACCATACTTAATGCCTTTGTTCATTAAGTTAAATGAACTTTAGTTGGTAGGTTTATGTAGTCACAATCTTAAAAGATTTTTCTCCAGTGTGTTTTTTCAAAGATGGCATTGTGAGAATAGAGACTCTGTGCATCCATAAGTAGTCATCTGAAAGCATACAGCAGCAGCAGTGATTGCCGTGTCAGGCATTTGTTAGGACACCACTTGAAAATGGATGGTTGGGTTTTTTTTCCCCTCTGTCTTTATCAAGGACAAAGAACTTGAAATAATGCTAAGAATTATTTAAGAACATGAAAAGGAGCCACCTGCTGTAGTCAGCAATCCACAGGCTCAGTTTAAAACCTTCTGAAGTCAACTGAGCCACTCACCTGGATTATGACAGACTCTGGATCAGGCCCTGGTGATCACTAAGAAACACTCCAGAAAGCAGTGACACCTAATGGCAAGCATGGCTTTGGAGGATAGCAAGTCGTAATCTATGGCATGGAAAATTATCCCTCTTTAGCTGCAGAGTAACTAGCACTAAAACACATTGCAGGGACTGAAATACTATCACAAATCTAAGCACCTGGGAGACAGTTTAAGGAATTGCACACATAGAAACACAGAGTATGTCACACATGCTGTGCGTTTAAGTAGAACATGGTTACTAATAAAACCTACTGGTTGCTAAACCACAGCATGCTGTATTTGAGGTCTTCATCTGTGTCTATCTTTAAAATAAGGAAGTAGCCTTGGCACATTCTAGAGCAGGGAAAACAAAGACCTGAACACTCATCTGTATACGCTATAGGCACAGAGATTTATTTGTTTTTAACAAATCTGTTTTGCTCGCTTGTCCTACACTTTACAAAACATATGGGAGAGTACTGTAATGAACAGTTAGTGACAGAGACTACATACCTTCTAATGAGGCTTTACCAATAGCACAGCAAATTAAATTCCTATTAACAATGCACAACACAAGCCCAGCTGCATTATAGTACAGCAGCTTACAATACGAAACGTGAACATGCATATACCATCAAGCTAGACAACTCCCTTTCCCTTACAAAAAAAAAAAATATTTACGTTTTAACAGCACTACCACATCAACAGAAGTAGTCAGCAACAGACCCCATGTTGGAATTGCCCTGATAATAATATCCATGGTACAGAATAGCTTAAAAGTATGAACCAAAACTCAGGACCCAGCAATGCTGGGAACTTGTCTAACATAAGGAATGCAGCAGTCCTGGCCTGCTAAGTCTAAAAGCTGAGACAAGCAAGAGAAGAACAAATCTAATTCTCTTTTAGAAAAAAATACAGTGTATCTATATATATATATAAATATATATAAAAAACATTTAAACTTATTCATAAATATAGCTATATGTGTGCTTTTACATATATATTTCTGAACTTGCCATTGAAAAGAAAAGAGCTAAGGGCAGTACGTAACTGACTGCGTATGACTGAAGAACATAACCCAACTTGCAGTAATCAGGGTGCCTGAACTATTGCTGCACACTGCTACAATGAATTAGCCTTTTAAAATACTTCAGTGTATTTTTTCAGCAAACACTTTTCTATCTATGTGACCGCTGCCCTAGGTGATTTTGCTGCACTTAATACACACATATTTGCATATATGTTTCTATATGCACAATAGGAAAGCCATATGCACATACAGATGTATCGCTATGTACATGTCAAGGGGAAAAAAATGAGCACAAAGTACAAAATATAAAAGCTTGAGACCAACTGTAGAAGATACAAAGCATACACAAATTGTGCAGTTGACAAGGAATGCCACCTAATCCCTGCTTAATTAAAGCACTGTTCTAAACTCCTGTTTAGGGAGTGAGGAGTGTGGGACGACTGATGTATGAAGAAAATATCAGGCAGCGTGGCTAATCTCAGAGACTTTGGAGCTTTCGAGCTCCATAAATCAGAGCGACTTTTTGAATAGCCTCATAAAACACAAAATCATTGCCATTCCACTCACGACTTTCAGATTCTTCCTACAGCATACAGATCATTAGGAAACTTCTAAGCAATCAAGTAATGTGGGGCTGATGAAATTACTCAATCAATGCATGGGCTGAGAGAAGCAGCGTAATACAGAATTGCACAGTTTTGACATGGTAACCCTGCCCCTTTCTTTTTTTTATATGGGGTAAGGAAAATTACAGTGGAGTCGATTCATTTCAACATTTTCACAAGAGTGCTTAATGTAGTCTTTCTGAACTGCCAGTTCCTATTTATAATAGCAGGGCAGCAGAAATCTACAGACTATAAGCAGCCCTACCAACAGTTAAAATATGATACTGGAAAATGTTTACTTTTAAATATACACATTGGCACACACACAGACCTGCTCTAATGATCAAAAGCAGCAGCTATAATCATTCAGAAGACAGGAACATGAAAAAGCGTATGACAAATAAATACCAGTAGGCATATCCCTCCCACTGCCATCAAGTTGTTAATCTCTACACACTAAATTGTAACATTTTCTGTCATTGTCTAAGAGATGGCTGATAACATAAGATACAGAAAACATCTCTTTACAGGAAACACATCAAATAATACGTAAGCATGACAGTTAGTGCATTATACTGAAAAAGTACATGCTACCAGACAAGGGGTATGCACAGGTAATATGTTATTTCTTATGACCATCTGCCCCTCCCAAACATGGGAAGCTATTTTCCACTTGAATATCTTAACAGTGTAGACTGAGAAAAAGATAATGCATTTATTTTGTTTGTTGCCTAAGGTATCAGTACTACCTCTGGTAGTAATTCTTTTCGCCTGAACTGAGCATTTTGTTTTCTTTTTTGGCTGTATGAATTCTTCTGTATTTAATTTGTTCATAGAGTACCCTGCTACTGCTTTTCAAAACTCATATAAATAAACACAGTTTATTATTTATGTATAAATATTTTATACATAAGTTTACTCAGTACAAGTGGAAGAAACCAAAAGGGGGTCAGAACATCCAGGTCACACAATACAGTGGTGTTACTAGGAGCCAAATTTTCATCTGTGAGCTGTATAAGTTAGAATATTTAGCTGCCTACCCAATATAGCGTTGTTTGTTCTGATTTCAGGTCATTTATTTTCAGTGTATTCATTCTAATAGATTTAAAGCTCTGTGTAACAATTATCAGTTTGCCATTTTCATGGCAACGTAAACTAGTCTGTAAAAAGAGGTAATCTTGTCAACTGTACTAATTGTCTCTCAAGACAAATTAATCATGTACTTTGAGGGGGTGGGGGGGTTCTTGCTTTCAGTAAGGATTTACCACGTTGATGCATCTAATCACTAACAGTGTTATCAAAAACATCAGTGGTAAAATGTGTTGCATTCATCATACGTAAACAAGGGAAACAAACAAAATTGTCATTAATACGAAGAGCGAAAAGCTATCATCTCCCTTGACGCTAGTGCAAAGGCATACAGCTCGCCCAGTAATGCTGCGTGAGACAGGAGAATGGGAGACAGGGGATTGCAAAGAAACTCCTCATCTGCTACACAGTCAAAATTTCCCCCCAAATCCTGAGATTTGATCGGCTTGTTACAAGGTCCTAAGAAAGAAATTGTAAGACGTAACCGTCTCCTAGTGTCGCTTTAGCAGTCTACAACTAGGAAGAATTAAAAAAAAAAAAGTCATTCTCNCGGGAGGTACACGAAGGACTGGCGCATCACTGCCCAAATACTGGTGTCCTGCAGGAAAGCTCTTGACGGTCGGGCTTTCCAAACGCTCTTCCCGATTCCCCTTTCACACAAACCCACGGATCCCCACGACAGGCACCGGCAGACATGTTTATAAAACCAGCCCCCGGGGAAAGCGGCGGCTGCCCCACGGCCGGGACCGGCACCGCCCCGGAGGCCTCCCCAAAACCCCGGCGGGACTCTGCCCCCGAATGCACCTTCCCCGGGGCAGCGCGGCACCGGCCGCCCGCCCGGCCCCGCGTCTCCAGGCTCCCGCTCCGCCTG
>VXBL01006682.1:293431-314263 GCA_013400195.1 Aramus guarauna | reverse complement strand
GGGGGGGGAAGGAATTCGAGAGCAGAAGTTAATGATACTGTGAAAATATTATTATTAAAAAAAGAGACTACTAGTCAGACCTTAGGAAATGCAGGCCTCTAACACACCATTACCACTTTTCTCAGGACTTCAGTGATTGCTGCCTCAGGCACTTTGGAAACTTAAATCCCTCAGGTTTCAGCCATGCTGCTCTTCCTTCACTATAATTTCCCTTCCAAACTATCCTCACATTTACATGAGCATCACTTCAGCTCCGCCATTAACATCCATGAGAGAAGCACCATCATTGGCCAACCAATGTTTCTACCATGGAGTAGTTGTCTACTTTCTAGCAGTCTAACTAAAATGTGGTTAATAGTTGATGTACCTTATGTTTCCACTGATCAGCTATTACAGTGTTGCACATTAATGCAACTCCTAGAGGAGCAGCAAAGAAAGGATGTTCTTGTAAAACAGATGCAGCAGGGGAAAAAAGTGTCCATTTAACATTTATTTCCTCACATCCACATATAGCTCTCTGCTACCTTAACCAAGTCCAGCTTGGGACCTGAGCTTCAACTTAGAGAGGAAAGACAGCTAAATACAGACATCTCACATGCCTTTCACTTATCCAGAGCTTTAATTTTGACAGCGCTATGTTCCTTTTCCCATCTGTTGGCCATCCAAACAGATCTGACTGTGCAGAGGTCAACTTCTGACTTGTTTAATTCTAAGTCCCAGGAGATCCTTCAGATACCAACATGGTGATAAAACAGTCTCATTTACAACCTTCAGTGTTGAGAGGTAAACAGAATAGCTAAGCCTTGCAACAGCAATTACATAGCAAGAATTATTCCCACACATGAGCAATAAACATACCTTTTGCACAACAGAATTTGATATTTTATATTCAAGTGTATTGCTTTAACTTACAAAAAGTTTGGATAAGATTAAATCAGATTACACCCTAGGTTAGCCCACCAGTCCATTTGCTACAATATCTTTTTCATGAAGGCCCGTAAGTTAACTACTTCAGAGGAAAAAGCCACATACTGCACCCATCCCACTGCTCCGTGCCATGCACAGTGGGAAAGCATGTAGGGTCCTTCCTGACCGTACTAAGCCATCGCCTCCTGTCTTGAGTTTTGATATTCAATTAGCCTTTTAATCTTAGCTTGCTGTGCTGGTTTTGGCTGGGAGAGAATTAATTTTTTTCATAGTAGGCAGTACAGGGCTATGTTTTGGATTTGTGCTGAAAACAGCATTGATAATGCAGAGATGGTTTTGTTACTGCTGAGCAGTGCTTACACAGAGCCAAGGCCTTTGCTGCTTCTCACACCACCCCACCAGCAAGTGGGTGGGGGGTGCACAAGAAGCTGAGAGGGGACAGCTGATCAGCCAGGACAGCTGATCCCAGCTGACCAAAGGGATATTCCATGCCATATGATGTCATGCTCAGCATATAAAGCTGGGGAAATAAGAAGGAAGAGGGGGAGGTTCAGACTGATGATGTTTGTCTTCCCAAGCCACCGTTATGTGCAATGGAGCCCTGCTTTCCTAGGGATGGCTGAACACCTGCCTGCCCATGGGAAGTGGTGAAGGAATTCCTGGTTTTTCTTTGCCTGCATGGCTTCTGATTTACCTGTTAAACTATCTTTTATCTCAACCCATGAGTTTTCTCACTTTTACGCTTTTGATTCTCTCCCCCATCCCACTGAGGGGGGAGTGATCAACTAGCTGTGTTGTACTTAGTTGCTGAGTCGGGTTAAGAGACATTTGCGTAGTTATAAATCTTGTTAACAGTCACAGAGCTATACTAAACATAAAAAAAAAAAAACCCACACCACAAAAAACCAACCAAACCCACCACCCAAAACAAAACCCAGCAGCATTTAACTTAGTGACCTTCTGTAACAGTGAATTCCAGCAGTGCCAAGTGGCTGTGAAAAATAACATTTCTTTTACTTGGTTCTAATTTACTCCCCTCTCTTTCATAAGATAGTTCAATATTATTGCATTAAAGGGTGGATTGGGAAAAAAGTGATCATCTGCTACAGGAGAGAACCATCAATCACAAGCACAGCACAGTCATACACAAATTGTTATTGATACCATCTGAACATGGGGAAAGGTCAGGGAGGCCCACTTACTATTGCTAAGATTGTTTTCTATTTCTGGATTTTTAATATAATTTGTTTTTGTTTTCACTGCAGTTGTTCCTTCTTCTTTGAGTCTTAGTGGGTCCTTTTTTAAATGAGTGATCCTGACAGGGGAAAATTGACAGTAAATCTGTGAATCTCCATATTTCTTTGATAGCTATAAGGAAGCATGTGTTTTGTTTTTTTTTTTTCTTCTCTCTCCAGATGATATTTGGAAGTTCTGATTTGTCACCAAATAGCAGCATCATAGATGAAATGCAAGACCCTGTCACATCCTCAGTACTACAGCTCTTGGAAGGTAACAAACAGATTTGGTAACCAGATCAGCATAAACAGGTCCCTGCAAAGAACCCTTTCAGTGGGCACAGGATCTCCCTGTAAGGTTGTTGTTCCCAGATTGTATCCTAATTTACATGTGATGAGGCCAAAAAAGTTAATATTAATTTAATTCTTGTTGCTTATGATTATGATGATGTAGGTTATGAGAAGATCTGCCTAACTTTAAAACTTGGTGTACTCAAGGCTGACCAGATAAATATTTTATCATAGTAAGACAACCAACCATGGGCCTCCACTCCCTAATTTAACATAAGACAACATGTTCCATTTCACAATGCTATTTCAGTCTAAATAATACCGCTTTTAAAAAACCTCATTTTAAAACCACAGGCTGACAAATATCCCTCACTTCGCATTGCTATATTTTTAAAAAAATAAATGCATTCTTAAAATGCTGATATAGAGCAACTGACTGGCAGACCTATAAAGAGATCATGTGCCACAAGCAAATGTTCTTCTGCCTCTGAGCTGGTGCCCAGACTCTCAGGGAGAACTACTAGCTCTGAGAGGTTACTTCAGTTGGCATATCTACTCAGTCTTTGCTTTACGTGGCATAGCTTCAAACAAGAAGTCATCTGGGAGGGCTTTAGTTAAGAGGACATCTGTCCATTAGGAAATGGATTTGCTTCAGTGACCACCAAATAACCTTTAAAGGAAAACTTCAGCCTACTGTTGACTCCAAGGGTGTTTTCTGTTTTACGAAAGAGGTCCAGGTTAATAGGACCATTTGAACTCCAAGTAGCAACCCAGACATTGACTCCATCTGTCCTGTCACACTGGGTGAAGCATGCACTCTTGGGCCTCTGTCACCAATTCTGAATAATGGGGATAATCTTGCCTTTACTTAATGCAATACCTTGAGGACCAAATTAGTTCATTTTTTTTCCCAATGCAAAGCATTATATCCTTTTTCCAACTTCCTTCATTCAAAGACTCCATAGTTTGAACATGCGAACATGTGTATCTGCAAGAGTTTGTGTGTATGCATATGCAGATAGATAAATAGATAGAAAGTAATTTCCTTTGGCCATTATACAAATAAACAGAACATTAAATATTTACTGCAATTCAACGGACAATGCATGTTGTGGTTTTGAATATCTTATCGGAAAGGAACAAGCACCAAAACAGAATCAAGATTTCTTCTGCTGGGCAGAAGAAATGAAAAAAATTTGTGCAGTACATCACAAAGATTTCAAAGCTTTTTGCTTTTTTAAAACTACATTGTTACTGAGTTTAGTTGAGAGCTTGTGTCTTATCCTTTAGCCTCACTACACAAAACTCAAAGTGGTTATGAAGTAAAGTCAACCCTTAGAGCAATCAGTGTTATCAGAGTGAATTAGCAGGGACTGCTGCTGAGGTAGATTTATTTTACCTCCCTTTAAACTCGTGTTATAGATCTGCGTTACCTGAGCCAGCCTGTTACGTAATTCGCTTAGAAGCTGTTATGCTACTGGAAGGAGGACACAGTGCCTAATAGCAGTAAGACTTCTTGGACATGTTCTGCACAGGAAACCAGAGAATAAATTCTCCCTTCTCTTGCTTCATCTGCCCAGTGAGTACTAAGTATGAAGCCAAATTCTTCTAATGACAAATCCCTCCTCTGTCTCTGTAAGCACCCAGCTAGTCACCCTCCTTCATCTCTGAGAATCTCTCTCAAACTCTTATTCACCTCTTTGCAGAGTTGTTTTCTCCTCCAAGACTTTCCTGGTTCATTGTGAAGATGCCTTAACATGCCTCCACACTACATATATATTTATATAGTGTCTCTCCTCTCTCTTCCTGGCACTTTGTGTATTTCTAATATTCCTCCTCCTGTTATTCACCACATTTCACAATTGTGGCTCTTGCTGCTATTTTCTCTTTATCCTTTCTTTCCTTTCCCTTCAAGAGCTATAGAAGGGCGAAAGAGATGCAAGGCACTTTCCGCCAAAGCCACCTCACAATTATGCCAGGTGAAAACCAAGTCACAAATGCTAGAGAAAGCCAGCTGGGGAAGCAAAAGAAGCAGGGAATATGCTGACACCTGCAGCCGCAGCTTCTACCTATGGATTTGATCTCAGCAGGAGAGGAGTCATTTCAGCAAATCCTCCATCAGGTGTAAGAGCTTGGGTAGGGTATGAATGACAAACGCAGAGACAGCATTCTTAGCAATTAGTAAAAGATGTGTATATTTTCTGTATGACATCTGTCCATCTCATCCCAGCTCTTCTCCTGATACCTGTTAACAACTTTTGGCTCATTCTAACCACAGGTTCAACCTATAATTAGAACAAGGGTTGCTTATGTTCTGTGGAGAAGCCACCGATCCAAACACACCAGCCACTGGGGAAGATGTGCAGAGAAGTCATCAGGAAGGCTGGAAAACTAGCTTTGAGAACATGATGCTTTATAGTGGAGAGGAATATGTAGAAAAGATTTGATAAAAGACAGACAGCAGAGTGGCGGCAGAGCATGAAGTACAGTTCAGATCCAAGTAGCTCTTCATGTAGCCTTTTAGTGTCATGCAGCTGAAGGACTCAGGCTATTCTGGATAGTATATGGAGTGAAAGAGTCAACCAAGAGCAAACCATTTTAACTGATCCCATTCTACATCTTCACTGCTGCTGAGAAGAGAGGGGGGGAGTTTCAACTGTGACAGTAAAAGAAAGGCCAGTCAGAAGTCATCACTGAACCAGAAATGCCACATGCTGTCTGTTTGCTTCATATCATGCAAGACCAGAATTAGCTCAGTCTTTACTACTGCTGGCAGTGGAAGAGATAACCAGAAAAGCTTAGTATTGGAAAACAGAATTATTGTTGCTCTGTGAGCCCACAGTTCAAGCAGGGAAAAACGCTGCACATTAGATTCTTTTACCCATTTGAAAAAGTTAGCAGGAAGCCTGTTAGATTTAGTGGTTTAACAAAAACATGGCTCAATTATTTGGGAAAGACAAATAGTTCAGGCATTGCTAGTTATTTAACACTGCAGTTAAGCTGGCACCTGCAAAGCTGTATGTTTTTTTCTATCGCACCTTTATTTAGTAGTAATCATTAGTGTTATATTGGGATTCCTAGTAAGAGTAAGATTTCATTGTGGCAGATACAGCACAAAATGCATAGCAAAATAGTCCTCACCACAAATACAGTGCACTCTGATTATACAAGAAAAAACAAGAGCCATGAAGGAAAACAAGAAAGTCAAGCGTATTCCCAAAGCTGTATATCATAAAATCCAAAGCACAATTTGGATTTTCCAAGTTGCAGTACAAGAAACTCCCTGCAAAAGTTATCCACTCTTTCCTGGGTGCATTTGAACACCATCTGGTCTCTTTCGAGCAGAGGCAGCAACATGAGAAAAAAATTACTTTTACCTGTGAACTTGCACATGTTTTTAGTATAAGGATCCCAGAAACATTTGATAAGTTGTTGCAACGCAACAACTTATTTCAACTATAGTGTGTACTGCCTTTAAAAAAAAACAAACCCAAACTCTTAGTACAAAATAAATCTCATATCTTGCCTAAGATTTCCTGTCTAATATAATTATTGGTGCTAGGTTTTTCCAACAAACAAGAAAATAACTGAACCAAATAAAGACTCAGGTAGAGAAAGATGACTGTTAAATTTAAGAACTGTATAATTCACTACTCTTTCTGAGAAGAGTCAAATAATTCTCCATGCCAAAAGACACTAATTGGTCATTACATAGTTGGGTATTAGTATGTCTAGTAGTCTCTGAAAGAGTTCATATGTCTTTCATCTATGAGAGAAATGTTTCTGTATCTAAGAGTCTTTAACCATTCTTTATGATGCACATTTTCACACTTATTTTCAGCAAGAATTCCTCACCTTTCCATCATTCCTTTCTCCCCAAAAGAAATTCTAAATCAAGGTAGATGAAATAACCTATTTGAAATTTCTTGCTTTGATGTATTAAACATAATTTCCTTCTCTCTCTGTTTTCATCATAACAAACAGCATCATTATAGTTGACATTTACCTTATTCCACAGTATTTCTGTCATAAATTAAGAAGAAACCATTAGATCTAATGACATGGCAACGAAGAATGTATCCAACTAACATGATAAATTATTTGTGGTGATTTTAAAGATAATTCAATTTTGTCTGTACTGTACCTAAAATAAGCAACCTATTTTTCTCAGTTGAAAAGTATTTGTAGAAGCCAGGTCCATGTAATGTTTACCCTATATAACCATCCCAACAGGACTGGAAAGGCCACACAACTCTGAAGTGGTACTATTTCAATGAAAGCCAGCCAGAAAGACTTCATTTCAAAGAGACTCTTGAAAACATATAATTCTAATAAAACCCTAAGTAAAATTATCTTCCTATTATGACCTACTTTTCATTGATGCCTACTTCATTTGCTTAGAATTACAAGTGAATTTTGAAAAGAAAAAAGCTGTATTTTCTATTTTGTCTAGGTTAAACATTTTCTTCACATTAGCAACGTCATACTGATAAATTGAAACAATTCCTATTAACATGTCTGTAAAATGTGTTTTGGATGACTCCAGATATTGAATGTTCCTGCATCATCTCATCACACACACACAAAATTCTACACTATCAATTTATATTACGAGCTTTCCAACCATTACTGATCTCCATGTTCTTTAATCTCTTATCACTTTTACTCTTTAATGTTTAGTTTGCTGGTCTGTCTTTTTCATCAGCTTAAGTCACAAAAAAATAAGCAGATAGTCAGTATACATTTAGGTGACCAGAGAAGTATAAGATATTTCTGAGCACCTACCTATTGGGTGAAACACTGAGAACACTTTCACCACCAGGGATGATGACAAAGCGCCCCATTCTGTTGTCCTTTGCCTTTCAAGTTTGTGGTCTGTTCTGAAAAGGCAAATGGTAACAATAATTTAGCCCTTTTAAGTGTTACTTGCACTGAATACTTTCTAGATGCCAGCAATTAAGAGCATAATGACCACCCGCACCCCCCACCCCTCAAAAAAGCCACACCCCTCCATAAAGCTTCATTTTAATCTTCAGAAAAGAAGATTTTTGAGAGGAACATTGTCAAAGTGTAGTGAACGGCTCAATAATATGCAGTACTTCTATTGGTCATTTGGCTATGGAAAAGGTGGGGAGAGGGTCAATAAATAGAATGCTTACATAGATTACACTATAACAAGATAATTCGAATGCTTAGGATCTGCAAGAAAAAGCTGAATAATTTATGCATCTTAAAAAACCCACTTCCAATTTACTTTATTAGACAGTTCTCCAAGTAGTGCAACACTGCAAATACATATAAATTATTCTTAGAGATAACCAATTACATGGTTTATGACTGTCCTTACAAGCGCAAATCTGAATGGACTCCTACTGACACGTGAGCTACTTATTCGAAAAGCTGGAAACCATTTAGCCTGAATATCTGTGGCTTAATTGTGTACTTTTCTTGGGTATCAAGAAGTTATTCAGGTTCAGTAAGTTCTGCTTTGCCGAAGGTCTGCTGGAAATCCTGTGTTATTATTTCCCACTTTTTTCCATGTATATAAACATGGTGACACATTTACACAAATACATGGAGTTTTGATCCTTAAATATTCATTACTCCTCAAGTAATTGCAAGGAAGAGCAGTGGAATTGCTTATGGAGGAAAGGACGGTGATAGTGGTATGCACATCAGACTGCGGCCCTTGACTTGTCCAAGCTAACTGATGAGCTGCGGTTCCAGGTCTTAAACTGCCACCCTTGCAAAGTGAATTTCAGACTGACACAGGAAGCACCCAGTGAGGGGGAAACAATAATTACATTAAATCACATTTAAACCATTTTTGACAGGTGAATCTTGGCACAAACTGGAAAGAAGGAAATCACCTCAGGGGTTTAAAACTCTGAACATATCCAGAAACTTGTGTTAGCATCAAGAGTTTGTTACCTGACTTCCTTTCAAATCAGTTAATGTCTCAACTAGATCAAGGCTAAATACATCTGCTCAACTTTCTGCTTCAGAGAGTTTCAGTGAAGTCGAAGGCTTTTCCCATATACAAAAAGCTGAACACACAAATAGAAGTTTGAACGACTGGAGTTTAATGGCATACAATTTGTCTATTGGTTCTCAATAGCATTTTTTTTTACTGCTGTTGTTAAAATGAAGCATAAAAATCAATAATCCATAGGAACTGCCATGTATCCTTTTTAGCTGTCAAAGTTAAATGGAAAAAGAAAAATATATATGTATTTTAGTAGATGACATAGCATAAGGAGCTTTAATAAACATTGTCAGAGATATTCTTTGGCCTCCCACTTTGAGTGAAACTACCAGCCACAACATGAAGGAGAAGTCGACTGATTTCAATCTCACTACAAACAGAAAGCAAGCAGCTGCTCATTTGTAAAAGAAAGTGACTTTGCAAGATGTTATCAAACTTGGACTTAGATATAGTCATTAAAAGGGTTATATAGACAAAGTCCAGAAGGCAAAACTGAATTAAAAAAAGAAATCAAGTAATGAATTAAGTGCTTTAGACTAATTAGCTATGTCTTCTATCAAAGTAGGTATAAAATAAGAATTATTTCAATATGAAAATCAGACTTTTAGTAGAATGAAGCAAGATGCTATTTTTTAGTTCTATTCAGGGGAGAAGAAATAAGGAAGTGACCTCCCCTATTTGCTAGAAAGCCATCTTTAATGAAAGAAAGAAAGAAAAAGAAGTCTTTAGGGACTTATAAAAGCATCCAGAGGAAACAAAACTAATTTCATTTGTAGCAACATGATATTTTCCCAACATTTTTGAAAAAGGGTGAAAAAACCCCACATGTCCTCCTCCTTCTGGATGACCTTTTGTTATCCAGACCTACATATAAAACAACACAGACCTATGCATAAGGACTGAAGCAGGAGACGACTGTTATAAACCCTATGGGAAATAATACTAAACCAACTGATGGATGTGAATACTAGCCTCAGTTTCTTGTGGACTACAAAGTAATACAAAGGGAGTCATCTAAGAATGGTGTGCATTTGAGTAGATGGTTGGAGCTTTGCCATCAATTTAATTTCTCTTTAAAAAATAAAAGCAAAATTTGCAAGTTCAAACAAAAACTTTGCATGATACATTGCTGTAAAAAACCCCAAAAACTCAACCACGAAAAAAATAAATTAAAAAAAAAGCAGTATTATCACAGATTAAGCTCTAAGGCAGCACAGCAGCTGGAACCTGAATCTCTGTACATCAGATGAGTTGCTGAATTATTGGGCTATAAATAAGGTCTTGGCTGAATGGTGCTCAGAGCTCTCAAGTCACAGTTCCCAGAGAGGAGACCTGGCCAGCACGAAATCATTTGCCTTCCCAAGATAACCAGATCACTGGCTGGACAGAGGCTCTGGTACACACCTAGGAGTAGAGCCTGACTGTTGTGGTTTAACCCCAGCCCTCAGCCAAGCACCACACAGCTGCTCACAAAGCAAAACCAGGAATTCCTTCACCACTTCCCATGGGCAGGCAGGTGTTCAGCCATCCCTAGGAAAGCAGGACTCCATTGCACATAACGGTGGCTTGGGAAGACAAACATCATCAGTCCAAACACCCTCTCCTTTCTTATTTCCCCAGCTTTATATGCTGAGCATGACATCATATGGCATGGAATATCCCTTTGGTCAGCTGTCCTGGCTGTGTCCCCTCTCAGCTTCTTGTGCACCCCCCCACCCACTTGCTGGTGGGGTGGTGTGAGAAGCAGCAAAGGCCTCAGCTCTGTGTAAGCACTGCTCAGCAATAACAAAACCATCTCTGCATTATCAACGCTGTTTTCAGCACAAATCCAGAATATGCCCTGTACTAGCTACTCTAAAGAAAATTAACTCTATCCCAGCCAAAACCAGCATATTGACACAGCGAGGGTGAAAGTGCAGCACTAGAAGCTCAGAAGTACTCCTTGGTACAGCAATTTAAACAGTGCACTTGAGTTTCTCCTGACAGAGCTGTCCCACTTTCTATAAATAATGCTCTAGCTAAGGGAGACTGACTCTCTCCTTAGGCCATTCTCACATATGATGTAATTTGGATCTTCTACCTTTGCACTGAATGGCCCTGTCCATAGAAATAGTGGTTATTCTGAGATGTCTTTAGTTTTAAATATGCTGATATGCTGAGGGACATAAGGCAAAAGACAAAGATGGGCATCTTTGTTAAAAAAAAGAGAGACTAATGAAAGACTATGAGATGAAAGCATCAAAGGTGTATTCAGCTGGTCTTTATAAGGGATTGCAGTAAAAGTCAGTACAAGTAGAAGAGCCCATCCCCAACTTGATGCATCCCCAGCAGGTCGTAACCATTCAAAGGAAAGCCAGAATATAACAGACTTCTTCCTGAACTCCAGCCTAATATCAAAGCAACTACCCTTCGTTTCAGCTCCTTTTAGTACATCTAGAGGAGGGACAAGAACACTTTGAGAGGGAAATTGCCAGGGAGACAGAGAAACAGGGTCAGCGTTTAACAACAAGTAACGCTCCCCATTGCTCTTGTCTGTTCCTGCAATATCCGCTCCTTGGTAGAATATCCACTCCTTGGTAGAAATCAGTCTGAAAAGTCTTTAGACAGAAAAAGCTAAAGAATTGTGCCATGAGCAGAGCTAATGCCATGCTATATATTGATAAATAAATAAAAACTACTAGTAAAAGATAAAGTACTAATAATACGCAATAGTGTCAGGTGACTTTGGGTTGTTTGATCTTTAAGCAAAATACTGCTTTGCATTATGCACCCTCATGCAACTAAGCCTCTCCACACACATTTCCAAAACATGCATCTAACCTCAAATAAGGGGGAAAAAATACCCAAAACATTTCCTCTGGTTAGTGACATTTATGATACCACTTAGACTATCCCACAGGAGACCTTTAGCTCTCCAGTTTTCAGGAAACACTCTTAGTGATTTCTAATGGGCAGTTCTAGTCCACATCATCTGAGTTACTGACACATACTGTATGTGAAAACTATCTGTGTCAAATAAACCTCCATGCTATTTTTAACAGTGCCCACTCAGCATAGTAAGCTGGTTTTTTTATAATAAAAGTACATAACAGACACCACAGATTTAAAATACAAGGTAAGATAATTTATTGTTTTTTTTTGTCTGTGTGATTAGAAAACTTCAAACATACTCACATATGTTCAGATAGTTTATTTTCCATGTATGTCATGTTTCATAATTTGATTGTGGAGCAGAGTTAAAAAGGAGGCAAAAAAGTGCCCACAGGTGATAGGCAAATATCCACATATATTTATCTCCAAATAAGTATTTACATGCACTTTAAATATCAATTTACACATAGACTGATACTGCACTTTTGAGAGTAGATCTGAGATTTCTTTAAGAAGAAAACCTATTCCCAAAGTACAAAACAATTCCAGTTTAGAGTACTAGCACTGAAATGCTAGATAGCTTTACCTGCATTGTTTTCACATACAGTATATAATATAAACACAGCTTATTAGCAGTTTTGTATTTACCTGGGGTAGTTCTGTTCACGTTGAAGTAGATTTCAGTTCTTGCTAAAAGTTATGCTAATACTTGTTTTCTTTCTGTGCTTGATGCCTTGGATTTTTATGAGACAAAATGTTATACTACCTGGCTAGGGAACCGAACAAAGCCTCTTTCCTTTATAGGGGAAAATCTGCAAGTTTCTTGAAAGATGCTATATTTTTGAAACTCCACCAAAACCTCCCAAACAAAACTTCTAAAAGTCAAATATATGCTTATGTTATTTTAAACTATAGAAGCTACCAAAAACACAGAAGAGCAAAGCTACAGCCTGTTATACAGCAGTAAAAGTCCTCTCTCAATATTTCAATAACTTTTATTTACTTTCAGTAAGACATGTAAATATTAATTTGATTCCCTGTCTTACATACCCCCCAAAATAGTAAAGAAACAAAGTAAAGAAAAATCTCAGCTAAAGCTGGGAGCATTAATATTTCACAAGTCAATAAACAGTTTTTAACTTTACATGAATACACACACAAAAATATATATTATATATATGCACACATTTCAACAACCAAACACATTTTCTTCAAAGTCTGGTTTGCTTTCACTGCGTGAAACATGTCAATGTGATCTGCCATGGACGGCAAGATTCAAAGTTTTACTTTAAACATTCATGAATTCCTAGAAACATTAGGGGTTTTATTTGAGCTATGGAATTATACCACCCCCCTTCACAGCATCAACCAACAACTTGCATTAATTAGCAGCAGAATGATGGTAGTTAAAAATCCAGAATTCAATCTCTGTATCTTGGAAAGGGGTACAGCATATACTGAAAATTCATGGGAAACCCTTGAAGTATTTCTCTAAAAGACATCTCTTATCTCAGTTGTTCTTCCGTATCATGGAAGTTAATGATCACAGAGATAGTAAATGTACAACATCAATCAAACAGCATTTAGAAAGAGTGTGACTTCCACTCCTGGCTTCTTTTTCTCAACACAGGAATTTTCCTGAAGGCTTTTCCTCTCATTAGATTAAAATTTTCTGAGTTCATCTTATACCTGCTTCAGTGCTTATACTTGTAATTTTGGCTGAAACACAAATATACTGTGGTCAACAGCAAATGAGTATCAAGAATATAGACAAATCACAGGTCCACAAATCTTTGAGATCACTTAAGAAAGAGTTGGGAAAAAGAACAAGCTAATTTGATGAAGACAATCAAACATTGTTATGTATCAATTGATTTTTTTTTCTTGCAAATTTAATGATGATATGTACATATTGATCATCCCTTCTTATAAATAAGATCTGCTCAATGAGTTTAACAGATTTATTTTTATATATTCTTTAGATTTGTCTTGTATGTCTAAGCAAGGCTACTTTGATCATCAAGAATAGTTATAGGTAGGTGTGGGACCCTGACAATTATGAGGATCCATAATTTGCTAATGTAATTCTCTGCTGACATTTTAATAACTTATCTAGATACATCAGACTGTTTCCACATCATCTGTTCACTTTCAGACATTCTGATTTCTTTCAGCTGATGCATTCATTTCACTCAAAGCTGTTAATTTGTAATGTTCCTTGAGTGCATAAAATTTCTTTAGTAATTGGATCATGTAGTTTTACTTTCCATTTTTTAAAACACATACGTTGAAAACTTACTCCTTCTCACCTGGCATTCACTTCATCTCAGAAAAGGTATGTGTCTAAGCTTTGTGCTTTCTCCAAATATTAATTCCATGCTTAATTAAAACTTCTCAAGTTACCACAGTCAGTCAACATTTTCAACAGATTCCCCAGCAAAGTAATTTCCTCCTTAACTGCCTCATTCCTAAAGAGATTTGAAAAATACCTGACTTTTTAGACAGATCTGAATAATCTAAACTGTTAAGATGCTGAGTCACTTCTTGGGGGTTCATGATGTTCTTTGGTAGAACCGAGGGCTGTGAAACTCCTGCTAGGGAAGCAGAGCAGAATTTTGCTTTAAAAAGACAATACTTCTCTAAGACATGCTAAGCTTCCCTGAGCAGTTTTTTGTTTTTATACACAGGGCCCAACCTCATCTTAATTTTTGTCTGAAATGTTTCTTTGCAGAGTATCTTCTAAATGTCCTACAGATGGTTCAGAAAACCAAACAACATTCACAAGAGCTCAGATATCTTCACCAGCTTCCCTTACTACTTCCTCATTCCTCTCAGTTATAGTTTCCATTTTCCAGTCCTCAGATATCCCTATTAGTCCTTCTCCTATGTAGTTACATTAATTTTTTAATTGGTCCCCACTATTCTTTTAGGTTAAAAAAAAGACTTTTCTTTTTTAAAGTCTTATGGTTTTGTGACTGTCTCTGACTATACAGACATTTGAACATGTCTTAAATGCTTTGACAATTACTTGAGAATACAGTTTTAGCATACCTGAAGATATCACTTCTATTACCTAGGGCAGATGGCACTTATGGACTGAACACGGGAAACTGAATTTCTACCTCCAATTTGGTTTATTACATAAAAGACTTTGAAGAGCCTATTTGAAGATGCATTACAAAAATACGCTTTGTGATGGTCATTCTGAGATTTAATTAGAGATTTCTGGGAAAGATCTATTAAAGTTAGTGATTCTGAGCTCAGATAACATAGGACCAGTTCAATCAGCTCATGTGTATATCATACAGTACCACTGTTATTGCAGCAGTAAGCTCACATCACGGATCTGGATTTCACTTGCACTGATGTTGTACGCTGAATTAACAGTATAAAGCCTGGTAAGTCAGCACATTTTTAGCAGACGTTGTAAATAAAAATATAAAATAAAATTGCTTAGACTGGTTTCTAACCACTATCCTCTCTTAACTGTGGCCAAAAGCAAGTGCCCACTTTCTCTAAATAGCATAAGAAGTAGAGAGTACAAGAAACGAGGCAAACAGTATTTTCACAAGATTGTCTCTGAAATTCCAAAGATCTAAGGTCCAGAGATTTCCTCTGCCTTTCCTTACCTCCTTGTGTGACTATTAAGTTAAAAATAAAGTTTGAAATAAAGCATGGATTTTGCAGTTTTTCCAAGTTTTATGTAATAAAGTCAGCTAGTCTTTGTAATTTGCACTCCATTATTTAAAACAACAATATTGTTTTAATATGTTTTCCATATAGAGATATTTGCTTAGCCAAAGTTTACTACGAGCAAATTTTACAATTCTCATTTTTTTTGGCCAGGCACTGATAGGTGTTTGTCTCTTGAACTTCATCAATTCCTCTAGTTTGCCTCTCCCACCTACAGTGTCCTGGGCTGCATCAAAAGCAGTGTGACCAGCAGGTCCAGGGAAGTGATTCTGCCCCTCTACTCTGCTCTGGTGAGACCCCACCTGGAGTACTACATCCAGCTCTGGGGGTCTCACTACAAGAAAGACATCAAGCTGCTGGAAAGAGTCCAGAGGGGGGCCACAAAGTTGATCAGAGGGCTGGAGCACCTCTCCTATGAGGACAGGCTGAGAGAGTTGGGGTTCTTCAGCCTGGAGAAAAGACAGCTCCGGGGAGATCTAATTGTGCCTCTTCAGTACCTGAAGGGGACTACAGAAAAGATGGTGAGGGACTGTTTATCAGGTAGTGTAGCGATAGGACAAGGGGTAATGGGTTTAAACTGAAGGAGGGTAGATTTAGATTAGATGTTAGAAAGAAATTGTTCACTGTGAGGGTGGTGAGGCACTGGAACAGGTTGCCCAGAGAAACTGTGGATGCCCTCTCCCCTACAAGTGTTCAAGGCCAGGTTGGATGGGGCTTTGGGGAACCTGGTCTAGTGGAGGGTGTCCCTGCCTGTGGCAGGGGGGTTGGAACTAGATGATCTTTGAGGTCCTTTCCTACCCAAACCATTCTATGGTTCTATGATCCTAGCACTTAGCTCTAAGTAGATGACTGTATGATCCATGTTCACAGGAGCCATGAACAGTTAGGTCGACTGATGCTGTATTAAATTATTTGATTAACACTTCAATCAACAGAGTATCTAGTAAGGCGTTGCCATAATCACTAGGACATAGAACTTATAGAAAATGTGTGTGGGTTTAATTATTCTTGGTTTCACTTCCTATGGCAGGAACATCAATTTACATAGAAATTAGAAAAATTCAGATCTTGCCAAAGTATTTCCCACAGATCTTCCATGAATAGCATCAGTCTGATCTTATGTATGGGTCTTGAGACAATGCTGTTGTGGAAAGAACACTGGGAATTCCATGGGCAAGATTTTTCTACTGACTTCTCTATAAAAAACTTATTATTTATAAAAACATTAGTTCTGTGATCTCCCTGAGATTGGGTGCTCCTTTCTATCAGCTTCTCCTTGTAGAACACGTTAAGAGGGACTGCAGACCCACTGGTAAATCTGCAAAACCCTCTCTGACTTCAGCTCATTCACTCAGTTACACATGTACATACCTATTAGTCTTAAATGGGTTTGGACCAACAGCCCAGGGGAATAATCCCAAAAGATTTGGGTTGAGCAGGAAAAAGCTAGAAGCGACAGGCCTGCGGGCTTTCTCTTACTACAGACAATACATTAAAAGGACAGAATTCGGTTTGACTGTTAAATCTAAGCTATGCTTGCAGGGCTGCAAGACAGATTTTTATGTTACAAATGAGTATACATTAAACAGGGAGAATAAACGAAACAAGTGAGATATAATGAACACATATTCCTACGAAGCAAGTATACGAATAACCCATATTTAACCTGGAGTGACAATTTAAAAAGACATACTTCTGATATCTTTTTCTTTTCCTGGCAAGACCTCATTGTATAAATCTAACATAAAAATGCCTCTAGGATTTTATTTACAGTGAGCTGAAGACTATGCAAGTTCATCCAGCAGTTATATCTTTCAACAATAGAACGCTAGGCCACCAAGTCCAAAGCTTTTTATTTATTTTCAGGGATTGTGAAGAGATATTTAAAGATTATTTTACTCTGTGCATTTCAGTAACAGACTCTGCTTAATATCAGCTTAGAGGGAAATTATGTAAAAAAAATCTGGGTTCTACTCTTCATTCACTTTACTGGTATTTTCATATACATCATCCTGTACTGGTGACAGAGATAACTATTTTCACTGGGGTTTGTGCTCCTAAATCAGTGGGACATTAAAAAGAGTCCTATAGAGAACCCTTGCAGGTGAATTCTATGCCTCAAAGTTGGGGGGGGGCAACGACAAAAAAAGTGGTCAAACAACAGACTATCAACCCATTGCTTTGCTCCAAAGCTGAAGGAGTCTTTTACCACAAGGCACGCACCATTCATCAGTACTGAATTTCAAAACCTCAGGAAAGCACATGACTTCAATTTCTTGGTGGCTCTCATGATTGATTTTGTGTCAGCCTTACAAGATCTGCTAGCAATGCTGTGCAGCGAATCCCTTCTTGGCATTTCTCTATTTTTCCTCAACTGTGCAGAAAACCCCATAAACAGAGCTACATCAAAAGAGACATCATCTGACAGTTAGGGTAGACCTTGGAAAAAGGACACCTCAGTGTTCCCAAATCAACACAGGGTCTTTTATTCCTCACGTATATACCTCAGAAAAACATTGGGGTCCACAAAATTTTTAAGCGGATGCTGATTTCAGCATTTCTTGTTTGATTATTTGCATTTGAGGAATTCAGTTGAGGTGTCAAAGCCAGAGACGAAACCTTATGCCTCAATAAACGTATAAGTGTTTATACAAAACAGGATCCCTGCAATTAGAGCAATGGCATTTGTCCTGCTCGTGAAAAGCACATCTCTAGGGTGGTTCACCTTTTGCTATGTGGTGCAATACAAATATCCAAAGGTGGTACCCACCAGAGGATTCCAGTCATTTTAATGGCAGCATTCAATAGTTCTATGGGAAAAACACCGATTAAATTGAAAAGCTGTAGCACCCAATAAATGACATCATAGCTGTCCAAGGAGTAGGATCCTACTTGATATTCAACACCTCATAACTCATGACAGATTTAAATATTTGACTTTTGGCCAAGTATATACACCCTTGAATGGAAGGGGCTGAATATCTCCCTTTTTTCCTCCAATGATAACCACCTAAAGGAGAGGAGAGAGTGCAACCATATTAACAGTAAGGAACATAAACAAGTACATGGACATGCAAGTAGAGGCCAGTGTAGTTTCCTGAAAGGGATCTATACAGCAATAAGCCTTCATCTTTCTGCTGTCTTCTTTCTCACAGGATACACACTGAGTTATCACCATAAGTCCCATTCCTGCATGATTTAGAGGACTCTCTCCAAATTTTTAAATCTTGTTGGCAATAGTAACTCAGGGTTGTTTTTTTTTAAGCCCAAAGCATGAGAGAAGCTGCTTAGTTTCATAGGTAAAAACTGAGGAGTCTATGAAACCTATACTTGGGTCCTTCTGTGCAGATGAATTTATGCTCTTGTGTGACTATTTGTACACCCAATATTTCCTTCAGAAGCTGACTATCAACAAAACATGGGGGCTCTGAGCAACCTGATCTGCAATGAACCTCTGTTTATTGCAGGAGAGATGGACTAGATGACCTTTAAAGGTCCCTTCCAACCCAAACTATTCTATGATCATTCCATCTTGGGTAGTAGACATTTTATCAGGGAGTATAGTGATAGGACAAGGGGTAATGGGTTTAAACTGAAGGAGGGTAGATTTAGATTAGATGTTAGAAAGAAATTCTTCACTGTCAGAGTGCTGAGGCACTGGAACAGGTTGCCCAGAGAGGTTGTGGAGGCCCCATATCTGGAAGTGTTCAAGGCCAGGATGGATGGGGCTTTGAGCAGCCTGGTCTAGTGGAGGGTGTCCCTGCCTGTGACAGGGGGGTTGGAACTAGATGATCTTTGAGGTCCCTTCCAGCCCAAATCATTCGATGATTCTACGAAAGCAGCCATCATAGCCTTTGGCATTATACACCAGAACAGTGTAGCCCCAAAACTTTGTGCCCATAAACAGCTCAATAAAGTCCACAAGATCTGTTGTGTTCTCTTTAAACTCTCATTCTTGTTAATTTTTTCCTCCTGTCTCTTCCTCATCCTAAGGAACGTCCAGTAAAAACTCTGTGGCAAAAGTGTTGTTCTATATATGCATCCTGGTCTCCTGCATGCATTCCATATCAAATATGACATAGTCCTGCCCTTTAGGCCACAGACATGAACCACTGGTAATGGTTTACATTATAGTTCTGCTCATAGCACATCTGCACTTCCAGCTTTCATATTCATGATGTTTTTCTGTATAGGTGCTAGACTTTTCACAGATAATCACAGTCAAAAAATCAATTACCTTTTTAACAGCTAAGGTCTGGTGCCTTTGTAAGCACTCTCCAGACCTGCACAGCAGCCAGCAGCTGGGGCACCNCATGGTGTTTTCTGATAATATACTGTTGCACTTCAGTATAAAGACTGTACTTACACTGTTACTTGCTTTGTCTCTTGCAGTGACTAATCAGATTAGTTGTNCTTGTCCCCAAGTTAACTGCACAGCCATGAGACAAAAAACAAATTCAAACCAAAACATAGCCATCAAATACCNCTCTGGAGGTCATTTGCTCCAACCTGCCTCTTGAAACTAGGCTAATGGCTTATTATTTCTAATTGTTCCTTAACTTTTAAGCAACTCAACAGTAGAAAGGCAGTCTCAGAGACCTGCCTTAAGAAATACATCCTTCTTTTTATCAGTGTTGATAGATGAAATCANCTGACATCCTTAACACCATAATAACATTAATCATGTAAAAGAAGGAAACAGTGCCTGGAACATTTAAGACTGTCCTTGGGCTTAAAAATCCCCCAGCCTTTTTTCCCCCCCTCAAATACGAAGATGACGCATGTATTAACATGTAGCAGATCCTAGACAAGGGGATGTCACCCAGCATGACCTTCATGTGTACTGACCAACCCTGTTTGTCACCTAGATCTTTTGCTCTGTATCTGTGAGATCCCTCAATGCCGTAAGTGCTGCAAGACTCCCTGCAAAACAGAGATTGTCACTTATTTTGATCAATTTTGGGTTGTGGTTTTTTTTTTTTTTTGGTCTGTAATTTTGGGGTAGGGGTTAGACTGCAGTACTCTGCAGACCCTGCCCTCAGTGACTTTTATAGCAGTGATAGCCAGGCAGAAAGTCCAATGAAAATGTAGTTCACCCTTACTTTGCAGGAGAGTACTAACCCAGCCTAAAAATGTCACCATGTTCACAAAGTTTAAATTAATAGCAGGAGAATATAAAAAGTCACCCAATCTGACAGTTTCCAAGATGGAACTGAATGTAATACCACCATGTTCAAACAGGTGGCATAAATGATCAAAAGTTTGCTCTACACCTTGAACAAATGTTTCATAAGATTTACTAGTGTTACCTTTGTTTAAATTAATAATTTGTATTCCTCTAGCCCCAGACATCTGTATCAGCCATTCCCACTGCCAAACATGCTCTATGGAAGCCATGAAATGGTCTGAACAGTGTCCTGTCCCTCGCGCAGGGAGGCACTCAATAGCTGTCAAAATAAAAAAAGCCCAAACTAAATATTTAAAAGTCTGAAGTCTTGAATAAAAGGGAGAGAAAGGATGAGAATCAGTGGTACAAGGACTCTTCCAACAGAAGAGTCAGAAATGCAGCTAATATCCCAGTTCCGCAATCACAAAAGTGTTTCTGTCCTCAGATATAGCACCCAGACTTCTGCAATTACAACAGCTGCAGGAAAATGCTTTGTGTTTCTGGAATAGATAATTTTCAACTACTCTGTAGAGATGATTTATGAAGAGTCTGGTGATTTCTGGGATCTGCTAGAAGCTTAAACAGGTGGTAATGTGAATAATTTAGCTGATGAACTCTAAGGTGAAAATCCAGTAAAGCTTTACTGGAGTTCAACCTGGGGG
>VXBL01006682.1:223380-286156 GCA_013400195.1 Aramus guarauna | reverse complement strand
TTGTTTTTTAATACAAGCATTAAGCAGAACTACTCTGCTTCACTTGGTTTTATCAAGCCAAGATTTGCACAAGATCGTGCATAGTCTATTGCCTTCTAAAAATAGTGAAATGATTCACAGAAATATACTCAACTAGACTGAAACAAAAGAAAAACACTTAATAAACTAAATACAACTGGAATGCTACTGTAGTGAAGTGTTACAGGAACAAAAACATCTATTTTTGGAGTTATAAAGCAATTATGTATACAAAGAAACTATTGGAGCTATTGCTTCAAGTATTTACTGATTGTACTGCATGGTCTCCTACACCTACACATCTCCTACGTGGTCTCCAACAATACAGTGAGTATTGTTTGTCCTTTCTGGAAAAGGCTGAAAAGCATTAAAAAGAAAAAAAAAAAAAGGTTTTCAAGATTGTCCCCAAGTACAGTATAGCATGCTTTTATAGCTAAAAAAGTAAATTTTAAAGCAAAAATATAAATCCAGGAATAATCAAGCACTGGAAATTATATGTATCCCTGAAGTTTAATCCAACTTCATGAGAAAAAAAAATGAAAGCACATACCATATTAGTATGAGGAAAATCTAGGAGTCCCACTAATGTCTGTTATTTTTGGTTTCCCCCCCCCACACACACATTCTGTATATATGTTGTATATAGTATATTGACGAACATAGAGGTATCCCTCGTCTCAGCTGTTTTAAAAGAAGCACTCCGAGTAATATGGAAGAGAGAACCCACGTTCTCTCTAACTCTCTAGATTTACTAATTCCATTAAACAGTATGCTAAAGGTCCTATTAATTGAAATGTACTTTAACCTTCAGGTACAGGCCCCCAACACCGGGGAATTTCATAGGTACTATAGAGTTCTCCTGCACCAAATTTTCTTTAGAAGTGGGGTGTTTGATTACATTAGAGATAGCATATACGCTGTAATAAAATACATATTGCTGTTCAGCTGGAACATTCCTTCCTACTATGACAACCATCAGGTTCCTGATGCAACTACAACTACAACCTTAGTGTTAAATCAAACTTAACAGGTAGCAGCAATTTGTTTTGTCCAGAAAACCAGAAAGCAAATTTGACAAAGATTAAATGTCGAAGCTGATGGAGCAAACTAAACCCCTAAGAACAAACAAGGGACAGAACTGTGGAAAACCCAGTAATCTTTAACAGAATACTTCGAGTTAACTGCTTATTTTTAAAAATAAGCAAAATCTGCTAAAAATATTTCAGGTGACAACATTATCCCAGGGAATAAATACACCTCTTATTTAATGTTAAGGTGATACATGAGATGGTGTGAAGCTAAGCTCTCAGTGCTTTTACTTAATGTAAAATACAATAAAACTAGTGTAAAATACAATAAAACTAGTGTAAAATAAAAGTCACTGTCTAAAATATGATCAACAAACAAAACCCTCAAAATTTGGTTGCTTATGAGACATGAGCTTCACCCATGAACCAACATTTTCAATTTATCCATTTTCAATAATTCCTAAAACCAGAGAAAAGAGGCTTTTTCTTGTGTCCTGCAGATTAATTCCTTATACCAAGGAGAGAACTGTGAGGACTATCTCCACCAGAGAGTACGTGGCTGGGCTCCTTGGTCTTCAAATGAAGTGGGCTGGAGTCTAAGCTTTTTACCGACACAATGGCTTTGCAAGAAAAAGCTTCTGAAAGAGGGAAATTCAATACCATTTAAGAGTCCGTAAATTCCTAGTGAATTCTGCTTGTAGTTCAATGCCTCCTCAGTGCAGATTCAGGATTGCCAGTGTGGTTTATGTACGGTCTGAAACCTCACTCTCCAGACTGAGGTTGGATGAAAATTAGAAAATTAAATAAACAATCCCTCCCGAAGTGCACACAAAACCAAACACCACACCTCAAAGCCTCTTTCTTGTGTGAATAACAATCACTGTAGATACAATATCAACTGCACAAGACACTCCTTAATGGTAAGTAAACGATAATTGAAATAAGGCAAGTGACTATCCTGCTGTCACCTACAATTCTTCATTAGCCCTTCCAGTCATTCTACAGAAACATTCAAGAAAACTGGGGAGAGCATCAGCTAACCAAATATAAGAAATTTCTTATGACAGAAAACTATTTTCCCAGTTTTTCCCCATTTTCCCAGACTCTGAGACACAAACATCTTTGATAGCCAGTGTTATCTCCTCCTCCCTCCGTTCACTGATAAGTTAATTTTCTTTAAGGTCAACATATAAAAAAATAGAACCTTATCAACCTATTTACACAAATATGTGATCTCTTTTCATTGCAAGTAGAATATCATCTATCAGCTTCTGAACCACCCAGAGTTGTCTTAAAGCTGGTAAGTATTATAGTTGAAACAGAACTTCTCTGAATACATCTTGAACCTTTCTTTATAGTGTAAAAGGGAAAAGATGGACATAAGGCAGATAATTTACTACAGGCACACAGAAAAGCTCTTTGACAACCTGACCTTCCTAAAGCATTCACTGACATACAACTACAAATAACAGAAATACTTTACTTTTCTCAAAGGAGAATAAGAAAAAAAAAGGAAGCATTTAACAAAAACAAATTATCAGTCGCAAATGTTCAGTACATAACACAGCTTTCGGTCTGTCAACACTCAGAGGCATCACAAAACAATTCAAGGTCAGATGCACCATAGACCAACCAAGACAGCTCTTAAACTTCCTTCCTTTGTTTCTTTATCATTTTATCTGAGAGTATTTGCTTTATGAGACCTGAGAGCTGATAAGTGTTTTGTGATCATCACACAAAGATATTCACCTATAAAGTGGATAGGTATCCTTGAAGAGCAACTTTCAGAAGAGACATCTATCTTCATCAAATTTTGCTTCAGAAATAGTTTCTAAGAAACCACAACTCCTTCACTTCTGAGCTTTCACAAACTTTCATAAAAGTTAAGCTACTGGGGGGCAAATTACCCCACAGTGTGTCTTATTTAATCTGACCTTTTAAATGGTCAAGACTTTTCTAGCTGCATTTGGTATTTTTGTGTCTTTATTTGAGTGACCTTTATGTTTTTTCCAAACCAGCTTTTCTTTTCTGGCACCTGTTAAACATTTTATGGAACTACATAAAATAGTGTAGAGATAAATGCAGGAAGGCAGGTGACAGCAATTCAAATCAACAGCATGAATTTAACCCCTGACATTTGACTAAAGATTCAGCTACCTTGTCTAACATAGTGAAGAACTCTATCTAGACAAGGTTTGTAAACTTGAACTGAAACGTAACAGGCAATCATGGATTGTGGATTTAGGATATGCTGGAAAAACATGAGAACAAAAGGCAATGTGTGGTATAGAGTTAGAAAGTATTCCTTTGAAGAGAGGGGTTAGAAACAGTGGAACCTTAAAAATGAGCACAGTTTATCTCCATTAGGAATTGTAAGTTGGAAGAGATTAATTCTTATCTTTTTACTTGCTATGGTCAGGACATGGATATTATACCTAAATGTTTGTGAACTTGTTTTTATCAAGTAGGATTTAAGCTTGAGAGAATATACTTACATCAGTAGCACCTTCTATCTTAAAAACATTTTTACTTATGAATAAAAAGGAAGGATCACAAAAAAAGTATGAAAATCTGCAAGCCAACAGGGACGGGGTTTTGCTGACCATTTTACTGCCCTATAATCCTTCAAGTGTCTCTCATCCCAACAAATTAAGCACATGTCCATACTGCAGAAATGAATGGCAGCAGGCTTCCCCAAGTAAATGCTATCACAAGTGGGGAGCAGTTTATTTGATTAAAATTCTAGGGCAAAAGAAGAGACAAACTTTTTATCAGAGTTTGCAAGAAAGACCAACTTGTCTCTACATTCCTCAAAGACAGGATGAGCAAATAAAATCTGCCACCTGGCATTTACAGATAAGACAGACCATTTCATTCAGTGGGAAAACACTTAATATTTGATTCAATACAGACAAAGGTTGCTTTTAGCTCTTGAGAACAATATAATCAGACTTTATTACAGTCTTTGCAAATGTATTTAGGAGTTTGCATTATGGATCTCCAGAAAGAATTGCTGTTCGCCAGTATCCCAGTATCAATATCGGCAGTGGCACCTTCTGAGAACTTCAGCTTGCAAGTCAGACACAGCACAGATGCCAGACCTGTACAACTAAAATGCCTATTTAACAGAGGGATGAGATCCTGTGAGCCAAGTGAAGTGTTAAGAAAAAAACATCAGCAAAACTTCCCCAAACTTTAAATTGAGTTGCTGCAAGAGTTTCCTATCACCACTTGCAAAACTAAAGCTTTGTCTCTACCAGTTTCCTGAACTTGTTTTATTCTCTGGGCATACTTCAAAGCACATGGAAAGCAGGGTGGGACAAATTAAACACATGTGTGAGTGCCTTCTCTCCTCCTTCACTGATAAAAAGAGTTGGCTCTCCTCTTCAAATTAATAGTTCAAATGCAAGTGCCATTATCACTGGGAAGGCACATACACCTTATGACCTTTTACACTACAGATAAGAAATACAGGATTAGGTTTTCCAGCTAATTATCCCTAAGCATATATCTGTGAGGGAGACATATCTGTTATTCACCCCACACCAAAAAACCCCACCTTAGATAAATAACTTTTCGCAAGCTAGTTAAGTACCTGGGAAGCATAGAATAGCATTTCTGCAGGAAAGTAGTTAGAAGGACAAACAAAAATATCAACTTATATCTAGATGTAACACTTAATGTTTTGATATAAAATATTTATACACTACTTGTTTCCATCCTCTTTCCCCCTCCCTTTGTTTTTTATAATCTCTTCTGCATACACACTCTGTTGAATGAAAATCCTACAGAAAATAGATACTTTTTCTACAGGTACATTTATTCCAAGGTGGAAACTCCATTTAAACTTTCTCTAGAAAACACATAAGAACCCAAGATGAATAAGAAACACCTATTAAAAAAACCCAATCATTAAAAGAGAGAAAGCAGCAGCAGATCTATTTGTTTTGCTGGCTAGATGGATACCAACAACATCTAAGGGAATTAAGAATCCCATAAGAGAAGAGTTAAAACCTCAAGGAAAACAGTTACCTGCATTATAGTAATTGGTAATTTTATCAGTTAGTGGCTTGCATTTGGTAGATACAATAAGTGGTAATTTTGGTAACCTGCAATTCATTACCATAAGCACGCAAGAGAAATATCTCAATTCCCAGTCTGGTATAACAGAAATTACAGCAGAGATTTATAACAGTCCCAGATTTGTAACAGTCCCAGATGGTTAGCCAAGGTCTGAGAGAAAGAATAACCTAAGCATTGCATCATCTATCTTTGTAGAGATGGATGTGGGCCCACTTTAACATAATGAATCCAAACATACAGTCGTTGACGTAATGCCCGAGCACTTTACAAGTAGATGGGTGCTAGTAAGCAGTCCTGATTAGCTCATCCTCTAGATAATTTTAGTTCTTTAGTATTGTGGACAACATTTAATGACATTCACACACCAAAATTCAGAAGCTAATTGACCAGATATTATGGTCTTCATACTATGCATAGTGAAACCAGTAGTGAGAGAAAGCAAAGACAATTGTTCAAGATTACACACCTGGCTCACACAGAGCTGGGTGCAGAAACAATGATTAAACCCATGCCTACCCCATCAGATCAAACATCTCTAAGTAGGTTTTAAGGTATTAGATGCTTGAAGAGTACAACTACATACATCTGGGATCTCTCCCCATCTGTGAGTTTGGGGCTGGGGGGTGACAACAACACATGGCTTTTATTCTGAAGTGTTTTGAAGGCTTCTGAAAGGGCTTTCTGAAGTTCACCTTCTTCCCCTGGAGTTTTCACTTAAAGGGCAGAGAAGCACGAGTCTTTGTGGAGCAGTCTTCTCTGGCACATTCCCTTTCCTCCTTCGCCACATGTCATTTCACAATAAAGAGCTTTTCCTGTTGCTCCCACCAATGCTTACTGATGATATCCCAGTGTCAAACCCTCCAACAAGTCAGAGTAGCTGCCCTGCTGTCTCAGACCTCTACTCTGCACCATGAAGCAAGCAACCCCTTCTTCAAGTACCAAGGCTGAAATGATCATAGAATGGTTTGGGTTGGAAAGGACCTCAAAGATCATCCAAGTTCCAACCCCCCTGCCCTGGGCAGGGACACCCTCCACTAGACCAGGCTGCTCAAAGCCCCATCCATTGAACACTTCCGGGGATGGAGCCTCCACAACCTCTCTGGGCAANCCCAGCCTACAGCAGTGCTTGGGATTGCGCTGACCCATGTGCAGGACCTTGCACTTGGCCTCGTTGCATGAGCCTCATGAGGCTTGCACATGCCCACCTCTCAAGCCTGTCAAGGTCCCTCTGGATGGCATCCCTTCCCTCCAGTGTGTCGACCACACCACACAGCTTGGTGGCCAGGAAAGAAATCATCAGTTGCATCCACATGCTCCTGATACACCACACAGGGAAGACATAAGCAGTATCATGTTTTTCAGCTTGGCCACTTTGTCTTTTCTGCAGCTCTCTTGCTCCCCTGGGCCTCATCTTATATGAGGTTATTTGGAACAGAATACCTCAAATGTCTTTCTGCAAAAAAGTAGTTGGGACCTGTACAGCAAACAGCGGACATCTATGCATAAACCAATGCAGGGAAAGGCTGGGAGCTATAAGAGTCATAACAGGAGTTTAAGAGCCCATGAGTACACTGTGTTAAGTCAAGCTCCTAACTGTGCAAAGTACAGTACATTAGATATACAGGGGAAGTGTCTTCCTGGGCCAGGGAGCTGAATCAATATTAAAAGGCATCAAGTAGGAAATGTCTAACTGCACTTTGAATAGCTAATTTAAGGGAGATGAATCTTATCCTTAGGGCCACATTTCACATCCTTTCTTCCTTCTGAGTAGTACATTGCTTAATCCAAAATGACTATTTGCAAAGTATATCTTTGCAAAATGAGCAAGGATATTACAAGTTGACACAAATTATATAACTCCAGAGCCAGGGACTAGCTTTTATTTTATGCAGAACCAGCTTTGATTGTGCTGTTAAGCACTACTGAATATACAAATATTAACTAGGTAGTAAATAAGCAGTCTAAGCAAGCAAAGAATCCTGCACATAATATTTGTTGCTGAGTCCTCCTACTGACAACATAAGGAAAGATGGATTCTCCTCCTCCCCCCCCCACCCGCCAAAAAAACCAAAAAACAACGAAGCAAAAAAAAAAAAACCAACAAAGCAAAACACAAACCACCTTTTAGCAGAAGTAAGAAATCAAACTTTTACACTTGAAAAATGCTGCTACATGCAAAAGGACTCAGGACAATTGAAAAAAAGACAGACTTGTCATTATTACAGTCTTAATGATAGCCAAATGGTTTATAGGAGCCTAGCAACATGAATGTTGTATAATCCCATTGGGTTGACTACAATGCCCTGTACACTATAGTCAGGGTTAGAGCACTGAATTTAGTGCTGTCGGATATAGTACTGAAGAGTAACATTACACAAAATTTTTAGTGTAAATTCATGTGAACTTTAAGGACCACAATCAAGATATCGTAAAAGAAAACACACACGTTTTATTACCTTTTATTACTTAAGAAATTTACTGATAATAGCATTAAGTCAGGCAAGGTGCAGATTACTAAACAAATGTAATCACACCATTGTCATCTAGCAGTAGCTGGATATGAATTGATATATTCATAGTCTTTAAGTCATCATTACATCATCTAATCTGATTTCCAGTATTTCACCAATTAAATTTTTGCCCATTTTCCCCGTAGCATGCTTATAACCAAGATTTGGCTATAGTCAACAGAACAAGAAAGAAACTATGATCTATGCTTATTTTGGCCCTCCCACATCCAGACTCTGAACCAGTGCTCCTGCTTCTTGCGACTCACTGGTTACACCTTCTACTTAAACCAGGGGCTGATACCAACTAGAAGCCAAAAGCAAGGTCAGTACGTGATACTGTGGTTGTAGCAAGGTGAGTGGAAGAAGCCAAAATTAGCCAGGATAACTGTTAATGAAAATAAACCCAAACAAACCAATTCCCAAAACCCAAACCAAAATAAATATCAATTCCACTGCTAATAAAGATTAGAATATTTGTGGACTGTTACCAACCCTAACTGGAGTTTAACTGGCAGAAAGAACATTTGGTATTAATTTCAAATTGTCAGGAAATACACAATCCACACTTCCCCTTGGCAGTTTGTTTCAAAGGTTAATCACTCTCAGCATAAAAATCTGTGTCTTATTTCTAATTTGAGTTTATGCATCTTCAGTTTCCAGCCATTAGTTCTTGTTATGATTCTTCTATTAGATTAAAATAGCCCATTAGTACATTTTCTCAGGCCTGTCACTCATTTTCTATGGCTCTTTTCCACATTATCTTCAGGTTGTTGTTCCATTATATATCAACATCAGACTGTGCAGCGCAGCAGAATGTCTCAACATTACTTTTATTAAATAATGGAGGTAAAAATGGCTTCTTTTCCCTGCAGATCTACTATCCTGCATAAAAAAACATATTGAAACTATTTGCAAGAGACAATCTCCTGATCGCACGGCGGTAGCTAGTATTCCTATATTGTTTCTGCAATCTCTTTTGAAAACCTCTAGTGATATAGATTCCTCAAGTCTTCCTTCCAGCTGCTTCAAAGCTTTTCCCAGCATATGACTTAAAAAAAAATTCCTTATTTTATGCCCATTATTTAGTGTTTGATGCATAGGAGAATATGGAAAAATACTTAATTCTTTCTGTCACTGCAGCTAATTTGCATATACTTGAAAGTTATCACATTACCTCATCTGTTTTCTTTATATCCCAGAAACCATTGCCTTCAAGACTTCTCCAAGCCTCATAATTTCCTACCATTTTGTCAGTTAAGTTTTCTAGACTTTATTCCCTTAGTCACAAATTCCATGAAGTATGGTGCAAGGAGTTAGAAGTTATGATTACACTAATGTTTTACCACTACTAATAAAGCAGTAGGCAGGTCTTGTTTTTTCATTTTGCTGACGATCAGCATCTGCGTACTCTGCCTACCTTTAAGCACAGTCACCAATAATACCATGTTATTCCTTGGAGGGCTATGTGTATGAATTTAAAGATATGCCCAAATGTGGTGCACATTTAAATAAGGTTTATATATAAATATATAGACAGCCTTCAGCAGTACACGTGACCAGCACAAAAACTCTGTTCAAGCACAGTTCTATGGATTGGAGAAAAGGTATTTTTTTACATTCACTGAAGTGATAGCAGATGTGACAGGATGAATGGGTAATAGGCTCTATGTTTGCCATTGTCACATCTCACCTGACACAAAAGCTTTATTTGCCCTAAGCAAGGGGAAAGTTCAGTCTGATAGGACCTTAGTCTTTGTATGATATACTACTTCTGCTTTACATATTCTTTGATGAAGTATGTACCTTTACGTAGTTTATTCCCTTTGATAGCATTAGATTCGGGTCCTTGTCCATGTCTGGGCCATCTTTATATTAATACCACTATGATCAAAAGTGGTATACCTATGAAAGCATATGACCTACGTCATCAGAAACACATCCAAATGAAATGCAACCTTATCAAAATTCCACTGTAACAGGTCTATATTAGAGATATAAAATTACCGTGTCCTAGGATAAAATTTCAAATTTTATAAACCTTGGTTATAGATGTGCTATTTACAATATATACAACAAATTTTGTGTTGATAATGAATTCCACAATTTAAACATATGCTATGCTATTCACTGCAAAATGCTGTAATTTTACCCTTTCCCCCAATTTTAAAAGTAATTGAAAGAGTTTTTCAGTGATATGTTTCCTCCATCATCTTCTATCTGTAATACCATATTAAGTACAAGGTCTTGTCTTTTAATCTTATGTCATTATTATGAATATTAATAGTAGAAAGACACTAGTTTTCTTATAAAAGTCCATTGATATAATGAGCTGTCAGCTGAAGTGTAACATTTTCTATGTTCATATTTTCAACGATTTTAAATGGGAAATGTTTGCACACATGATTTTTAACAAGCACAACTTTATCATACCTAAAAATATTTTCTTCCATGTCCTGCAGTTTAAAGAGGCTAGTTAAAAAACCAAACCACACACCAACAGGTAAAAATATCTAGGAAAGGACTAAAGAACAAAGAAAACTTCATTATAACTCCATAAACTCATAGTGAACTTGCATCTCAAGGACTATGCAGCATGATCCTCTGTCTATGCGGGCTCTAGTAAAACTTGAGCCTGCCTAAAATCGGAGTCTTCCTTCAGAAAAGGAAGCTGAAAAGATTAGATGGATTCTGTACAAAGAAGTGGGGTTAAACTTTAAGACTTCCTGAAAACCTTCTAACGTGAATTATTCTATGAATTAATAGGTACAGGCTTATTAGTCTGGATAAAGAGAAGTATATGCGCCAACTGCCTACTAAATCATGAATGGCATGGAAGGAAAACATATAGAACGATCACCACCTCTTCTGATGCAAGAGCTAAGTTGTCCTAAATAAAAACTACTAGGTGACAATTTTAAAATAACCAAAGGAGGTGGTTCATTACATAGCTTGTAACAAAGCTATGGGATTCCAGGCCACAGGATGCTGCAAGTTAGTACAAGTTCAAGGAGAACCTGGGTATCTTCATGGAAGAGAAATCCTTATAAGGGTTAAATAATACACAGAAAGCCCTTCTAGCTCATTAACTTTCCAAGGCATAAAAGGTTTGAGTCTGAAAGTAATGAAGCATTACTACACACTTGCCTCAGTCCTATACTCTCTCTCAAGCATTTGCATTTCCCCCTCAGCCACTATCAGAGATGAGATAGCAGGCTAGATAAATTTTCATCCTGTCCCAGTACTACTTTTTCATCGTATTGCCTTCCTTGGTCCTTAAGCTAAAACCTTGACTTCCAATATTTTAACCTGAATTTTGCTTGCCAATCTTTCTACATACCCCTTTGCCTGCTTTAAATGAAAACAGTCCCTACACACACACTAAATCTTGTCTCAACTTTGCTCTGCAAGTGAAATGTATTTCCTTGAATCAGGCTTTACAAGTTATTAGTATTTTTTAATTACATTTCTGAATTTTCTTAGAGACTACTTATCTGTGAATATGAGGGCCTGACAGGTTTTCACAGTAAGCTACTTAAAGAGTACTTCTACCAGACTTCCACTGCTGCCAAGAAACACTACTCTGGCACAGCTCACTCTTGCTCCCACTGGAGTTCGTCTCAATCAATAACAGGAGCTGGATCAGGCCCTCAGAGTGAAATACTACCCTCGATAAGGACAGAAAAGTCAAGTTATACCTGCAGTTCTGCCAAAGAGGAAAAGGCTGCTGACCACAAGGAAGCTGAACTAAGCATCTCTAGAGTATCCTTGCACAGCACCAGAATGGACAGTTTTGCTTTGACTGCCTTTAGTGTTTCCTGTGCTGTCTGTTGGGTCTTTTAATTTAGTTCTATTGACCACAATCTAATAGTGGTACCACCTTCAGGCTTTTCCCTCCCTCCACAGTACGCCTTCTGCACATAAGAAAAAACTATGGAAGACATGTATTCAGAAAAAAATCTCCTTTTAGATCTCTCCTTACATCCTAACTTTATTGTGGTAATCATATCTATAAATTATTCCTGTCTGATACTATTTAAATAAAGCACTATTTAAATAGAATCCATTATTCCATTTTTCTAGCAAGCCCTACGTTTTATAGGGCTTACTGTGTTTTTGTGATTTACCTGCACTGTCCTTTATGATGTGTCCTTCTGTCACATTGGGAGAGCAATTATATTAGAATTTTCAGTAGAGTACAGAGGTGTCTTACTCCTCGCTCTAGTTCACCTGCTACACTTAACATATACTTCAAAAGTCAATTTAATCTTCAAATTCTTGCTGGAATGGATGCAGAAATCAGATATTTAATACTATTTGAACATGTTTACCAACAGTTCAATCCATCTCAGCTTTGGGACCTCTTTCCAACTTCAACTCTAGTTCAACGTTTCAGCTTCAAGACTCACATTTTCAGTCCTCTTCAGACACATATAGTATTTAAATGGCACTTAGTGTTGTTTGAGGGAGCAAAGCACAACTCAGAGGGTTTGATACACACATGAAGTTTCACCTTCTAGCAACATCTAGCTATACTAACCAGGGTCTTAATAATTGGTCTTGACATGAACCCATTAGTCTTCTTGTTATGTGGTTAAAATTTAGAGTAAAAGTGTGCAGTGACTAAGATACTATTCAAACTGAAGTCTAAGCTGGCTTTAGGATCTATCTCTGTTAAATTCAATTGACTTATCTGAGCAGTGAAAATAGGTTTTACTTCGTTTGCATTAACTAAAGTGTCACATTCTATACCATTTTGCTCATTTTATGCTTAACATTAATTTTTTAAGTCTGCTTGAGCTCTGGGTTTATTCCCTGTTAGCTAATGAAGTGGGGGGCAGGGCAGAAGCAAGGGAAAAAAGGAAAACCAGAAAAAAACCCACCAATCCAGGAAAAGACAGAGCCCTGCAATAATAGTTCCAAAGCACAATCAAGACTTGGTTTCTGTTTGAATCCATTCTTAAAGAGTGCAGCAAACACTTTTTTTGCTCACAGACCCATGCCTTTAAATGTCTTTAAAGGAAGATGACAAAAACATGGTCTGTAAACTTACAGTGAACAAGAAAAGTGAACTTTCTTTAGTTTGCACCATAAATTACAGCTATTTTCTGCAGAAAGGTCTAAACTTTTTCCTGGGTCATCTAATCCTATCACCTTTTAGATATCTCTTGTTGATAAGTCTGAGAAGCCTCCGTGACTATCTTCAGTTTCCACAATGCTAAGCTATAAATACAGAAAACTAAATAAAACTGAATTACTGTAGCTGCAAGCAAGGAGACAATATCATTCACTTAGATATTTTATATACTCAATTGTACAGAGGTCACATTAAATGCTCAGAGCACAATGCTTCAGGTAAAGGCCTAACATATTGCTGTAGCAACTCAGTGGTTATTGTGGGATGTAACCTTTCAGGAAATTCTAAGGCACAAGTGTCAAGATATTTAAAAACAAAGGTGTCTGTCTGAATACTGGAAAAATTGCCACTTAAAGCAATCTTTCTCGTAGTCCATCTCCTATTGCCAAACATACCCTAGCACACAACAACATCCATACATATTTAACGTGCAGAAAACACAAATTTTGAACCATGTTCAACATTTAAAAACTCCACATATCAACTGTATAATTATAAATCAATAATTTTCTTTGAAACCATGATCTGCGATAGCAATTTTTCCTGGTAGAAATGCATTTACACTATTGATGTAGTTCATTTCAGCTTACAGAAAGATCCTCCAATGCTGTAATCTCTAATGAACACTACAACTTTATTATTAGTCTCCAATTTATTGACTTACATTCTTGCTATCATAAAGGAAAAATACCACAGAGTAACTTCAAATAGAATGAAATATGCATTATAGGAGAAAGAGTGAATAACCAGATATAAAAAGTATATAAACAGGCATATTTATACTCTATTTTCCACTTCAGAAGACAAAAAGTAGTTCATTTTTTCTGAGTGGTAATGTTTTATAATCAAGTTTGTACAGAATAAATACTTTTCCATTCACACAGATGAATTCATGTTGTAAAACAAAAGGAAGTGCTCACGATTTTGGGGGGCAGAGAACTGGAAATAAGAATTTCTACTAGAAACAACTGCTGGCTTTCAATTGAGGCAAACCCAAGAACCACCAGTCATGACCAGATTTTCCTACCAGGCAGAGGGCTACAGAAAGTGATCTGTGCAAGTCATAGCTAAATTAGTGCTAAAAAAAATTAATGTGATTCAGTTCCATTTTTTATAAAATCATAAGTGCTAGACAGCTAGAATTTTCTTCCTTTATTTGCAAAATCAGCATGGTACCCAAACACACATGGATTCAATTTAGACTAGAGTGCTAATGCAGTCATTTGGAAGTCCATGGTTTTGAGATTTCAACAGAAGTATGTATTGTGAAAATAACTCTTGATGGATATAAAAATTACGAAAAAACAAAGCTTATTTCTATCAGGGATGGAAAAAATCTTTTTTTGTTGTTAACTATTTTATCAAAGATGAAAATTAGTTTCAGAGAATTAATACAATTCTTATGAAACTGTTAAGGAACATGGGAAATACAGGAGGTAAGAGAAACGGCAGATAAAGCCTTAGATAATGTGAATAAAGTAGACATTCTAGTCATTTTAATATTATGTAGTATACGAAACAGAACAAGAAAAGCTACAACTTTCACCAACTGAACAGTGAAGACATGATGGCATTACAGCTGATCATTATAACATCACAATCATCGGTTTATCCCAAAGATAAACAGGTAGACCACTGAAATATCCCATTTACCTTTGCAGCACTGTTAAATGCTTCAGAACAGTCAGGTAGAGAAGATCAGTTTCAGGATCCCAGCCCACACCTCTAAAGTCACAAATTAACTAGCTAGACTAACACCTAGCTCCATTCCTATGGTTTTGAATTGCATTGGCTACACTTCACAAGCTTCCATGATTTTGATTGCTGTTACTCCAGCTGCTGGGAAGAAGGGCACTGGTGTGGTTACCTCCACTCGACAACAGTGTTCAAGCCACAGCTTTGTCTAAGAGCACCCATATAACTGAGGGCAATCTGAGACCTGGCAGGAGAGCACTGCTTCCTCTTCCGTTGTGGACTATACAGATGATTATTTTATAGGGGCAGTCTCAAGCTCATCAGTGGTAGCTGAGATGTTTACATGCTGCTGCAATACAGATAGTAATATTAAATAATTTCATGTAGGACATTGCTTACAGTTCAGCACAAAGCCAAATGGTGCGTTCTTATAGCCTACACTGTTTTAAGTTACAATGGCTTAAAATGCTCTTGCATTCAGTAATGGGACATCATGTTGATGTAAAAAAAAAAAACAACTCCTCATGCATACTTGAGGAAAAAAAAATTGCCAGATCTGAGATTAAGTTACTTAAAAGAGTAATTAAAATCTTTCCTCTTTCTTAGATAGTTCCCAGTGCTGGGTATCCTGGAGTGCTTGTAAATAATTGCCTGCTTCATTAGACAGACTCTCATATTTCTATTACAGCAGATAGTGACCATGTTATTATTATAAACTTCTTCCTTAGTTTCACAAGACACACAAGGTTAATCACATTTTAATTTATCTAAGCTGGAAGGTTCCTATAGTATTAAGATTACAGGAATAAAAATCTCTATTAAATGAAACAGCAGAGTATTTTTTTCCCCAATAATTTAATTATTTTAACAGCCATTGACACATACATTTTCATATAGTTTCTAATTGTTTTCTATTCTCTAAGGTTTAGAGATGTCCTTTGGAGTGATAGGGAGGAGAGAGAACCCCATTTACCAGAGGATGTACACTACAAAACAAAATAGCAAGTCCCGGTTAGTGAGGGCCTTACTCTGCAACTGCTTATATTATAGCACAGAGCGTTATATACGATCACAGCAATTTGTGCAGGACTAGAGCTCATTTTCAGAGATGGGTGAAATCCTGTAAAGCACTTGCATTTTGTACATCAAGTTTTTAAAAGAACAAACTCTACACCACTCCTCTGAAAGATAACTAACTAATGTTCCCAAACCTTTATTTTTACAGCCTTGATAATTACCTTTTTTGCTGTTATGGAAAATAAACTTGATATGTGTAATTTATTACTTTTAATGTCAGTCCAATGACTTAATAAGGTAGTTTCTCATACTGAGAACAGCAAATTAAGACATTTGTGATTTATTAATTGGTACATCTTAAATTGCAAATATTTCTGAAGCTAATGCATAGGACAGCACCTCATTATTTTGAATATACCTTGTTAAAGGGCCAAGGTCTTGCCTCTTTCCCATGAGGAAATTGTCACTTTATACTGTGCACTTGAATTTATAGCAGCAGTAACTCAAGTGAGCCAATGTTTCAATTACAGGGCATCATATGAGTATCAAAGTACTTTTTCCTCTTCTCTCAGTTATCGAGGTTTCAGTCTCAATGGATCTGTGACTTGCTCTACATCGCACTTCCTCTTCTCATATTATAAGTTATAGTCTTCAAAGTCAAAGTTCCATGTGAGCAAAGTATTTCTAGGTCGCAGAAATAACTGGGATAAAACACATGTGGTATAGGACAGTATTACTTGACATAATTGGTCCAAGTCAGGCAAGTCAACAGTATCTGTTCAAAAGGAAATCTATTCACTTACATTCCTAGAGCTGATGAAGTTGACCTGGACCTAATCAATCTTTGTATCAGTGCTTTTCCATCACAGAAAAGAAACAGAATAATTTACTAGCAGTACTGTATGTGACACCAAACCTTGCCATTCTGCTCTAGGATCATATTCTAATCATCATCCTCTTCCTCTTCAACGGTCCCTGCATGGAAGGACTCCCCTAAGTCTGTCCCTCCCTCCCTCAGTTTTCTAATAGTCTTCCAATCTATCCTATAGAAATAACACATTCACCTCCTCTCAGTATGTTTGGGCTATATCTACTGTGGTTTTCAAGACTTGGCATCTGTATCCGGATTCTTCCTCTTCCCTGCTCCCCACGTTAAGTGTCCTCAAAAATAAAGGGAAAATGACACCTGCTTTACCCAGATTTTCAGTTTTGTGGTAGTTGTGGTGCAGATACTGTACATGTGTAAGTCACTCATATTTTGATGTAGAAAATACACCAGCTCAGCTGAAAATGTCATCTTACATTCACATCTTATCTCATCCTCACCCACCCATGATTTTTCTGCTTAAGATGCATCTCTTTCTTTTGCTTCAGAATGATGACTTAAAACTATGCAGCATAAAAAAACCCTCCATCAAACAAGTGGTTCCTAATCACTTAACTAACTCGGAAAGTTTACCAGATATATAATCACTGTTCCCTTCATTTACCTCTATACAGGAACAGAATCCTTAACATAATACAGAATAAAAATGGAAAAGTAATTATTTGGGGTGCCTCGGTTAAGAAACTTAAAACAGAAGGCAGGGGAAGCTGTTTTCCTAACTAGTCAGGAGTAAACCATTATGATGGCAACTTTCTATCCTAGGGTTAATTGATACCAGTATCTCCAGTATAAACAAAAGCACTTCAAATCAAGCTACCAGCACATCTCACTTGTTTTCTATTTAACATATCACCCATCCTAAAAGGTATTTCTAAGCATCCAGTGATACTCTTACCCATACTGATCTGCCTTCTTCGCATTGCTCTGAATATAGGAAAAGCTACTTGCTGTCTGTAAAGCAAAAATAAGCACTGGAAGTCTGAGGGGACTTTGCTCTTTTTGATAATGCCATGTTTTCTCTTTTTTTTTTCTAATCTGTTCACATGGAGCTAAGAAGCCCTTTTGTCATTTTTCTCTTGAGATTTTGAGCTTTAATCCATCTGGAGTTCAGTCTGCAGCTTCCATTTTGGAAAAGTTAGAGATTTCACTACGTGCTGGTACTGTACAGCCCCCAATAATAAAATGTCCTTCTGGAAAGCATTTTAAGCCTTCCGCTAAACAGTAACATTTATCTACAAAAAAGATTACCAGTCTGTTGATCTGAATACAATAGTGTCTGTCATCTTGAAGAAGCAGCCACAGAGGTTTCTAGTCAAGAGATGTATGTACAGAAAAACAGTACCATAGGACAGACTGAAAAAATAGGTACAGATCACACAAAACATTGAAGGTCAAACATTATATATAGGTGAGTAAGATTAAGTGCTGGATAGCCATTTTCTCTGTTTCATCTCCTTTTGATCTGATCTGTTTAACCCTGAATTTTTTAATAAAGATGTGAAGAATTGTTATTTTAAAAATTTACTACTATATAGCTATATTAAATAGCATTGACTGAGTTTCTTTAAAATTTGGGTTTGTTTCAGATAAAAACTCAGAAACTAAAAAAATTCTTAAAATCACTGTTGTGGCTTGAACAAAACATTCAATAACCCTCAGCATAGCAAAACTAACCAAGATCCAAAACAAACACTAACACGACATTTTTTTTTACCCCAAGAAAATCCTGCTTACTGCTTTTGAACTCTATTTTTATTACCAACTGTTAGATTAAGAAAGAAATCATGTAATTATCCTGATATCCTCTGTAGACTGTATAAATTTATAATAGACTATGTAAATAATGAATTAAAATGATGAAATAAAGAATAACAGCATATTATAATTTCTTTCCTTCATCTGAACACTACTTTAAAAAACAACCATTTCAGATCAAAACATACTCATTCTTTTCATTTTCATTCATGCATTAGGGACAATGGGATATAATTAGAAAGCTGCGACCATTTTTAAACCTTACCATTCTAAGCTACAATTTTGTAACAAAATAGATTTATTTTCTTTAGCAACCCTATCTTTTGTTGCATTGTTAAGCACTTTTCATGCTCAATTTCCATTTTGTTCCCTTAATTTGAGTGTCAGGAAGCCTCCATTCATCTCCTATCACACCGTATGAGCTGCAATGAATTCCCTGTAAACAACTGTTTGTCCTATAGGTGTGTGTGTTACTGACGTTCTGTGATATTTATGAAGTAAACTCAAAGATTATCTAATAAAAAACCCAAAACAATTATTAAACCCAATTGTTATCCAAGATATTTTCATATGAGTGTGCTGAACACCCATCAAAACCCTTCCTTTTATGTACCAGCACTTTTTATGTACATAAGAGCAAAATGAATGGTCTTGGTTAGACAACTGTGCCAAGTGTCTTTTCAGATACTAAACAAACTTAATTTCAAAGTCTGGTAGAATTTGATCTTTACTACACATACTGGACAGCCATTCTAAAAATCTTACTTGTCTGATGGTGAATTTTTTGTTTGTATCAGTCCTTGTTCTCAGCAGACAGCGCACTACCTCATTTTGCTCAAGTGACAGGCCTCTTCATGCTTCAAAGTTATTTGTACTTATACATATATTATACACCTCATCTTCATACTGGTGTGAATCTCCTGTCTTCTCACATGCATTTTTGTTTGTCTTTCCTCAACCCTTTTTCACTCTTCTCTCCATCTACTATTCTTAGTCTTTGTCTAACTCATCTCCAAGTCCTCTGGTTTTCTCCTATTAAATTCTACTTGGTGAGATCTGTCAAGCCTTTACTTCTGTTTGTTCCTCAGTGCAGAAAACTTGACAACTATATTTTCTCCTTTTCCTGGTTTTGGGCAGTCTCTTCTTCTACCTTGTCCTTAACAACATGAGATTCCATGGATTGTCTTCCTGCTCTAGAGTTGTGTCTCCTTAATATTTTGTTCAGTAAGTATTTGCAAGTCTTAGGATTGTCATCTATTCTTTTCCATCATGTTCCTTAGCTGCAACCTGTCACTGGCTCCACTTCCATCTAAACAGAATATAAGGAACATTAGACATCCTGTTAGTGTAGGATTACAATGCTATGTCTGATATTAGTTATAATCACATCATGCTTTGCTTTTCACATTCAAGCAGTTACAGCTTGTTTACAAGACACAGGTGATGCTTCTGCTCTGCAATCACAATGGACATTCAGTGGCTTAATGGATGCAGCAAAGGGTAAAAGTCCATTTAGAACTTGTAAGTATCAGGCAACTTTTCATGAGTAACTGGCTTCCTTGAAGTGCCTGTTTACATGATAACTCTGCATCTTCTCAGAAGTGAACGGGAACCCAAGGAAGAAGGCAGCTTTATCAGCTGGTATAGTTGTGACCCCAAAACCAGCACACTGCTGCACACCATTAAGCCATCCCTGTAGGTATTTGCCTACCCTGTGTCACAAAAACTACTATTTTGGCTCATAATTTCTTCCCTCATAGGCTGAATAGACTGTCTGAAACCCTCTCTGTCACTGCTCCACCATTGTCGCCTTTTTCTTTTCCTTAAGTTTAAAGGGGGAGAGGAAAAAGAGAATTGCCTTTTAAGTTCAGCAGAGTTGCTCTTTTCCTTCACCCACCTGGGTCCTGTCTTTGCTAATTCTCTGGCATTTTAGGCTTATTGCCTAGTTAAACTTTGTTATGCCCAAAAGCCCATTATTGTGACTAAGAGCAGGTAATCAACTTCACCACCAAATCACTGGGACATCTGGAGGCGGCCAGGGCAGTAATTGCTGTCAGGCCATATTTTGCATGCATATACAACCCCTGATTTCTACTTAACCTAAATATAAATGTGAGTTTAAAAAGGCACAATCTGAATTATAAGGAATGGGCAAAGTGATGGTAGTGGATCCCAAATCTTCATTTCCTCCCATTGTGGATGTTCCCATCCCAATAAGAGCTAGACAAAATCATATTCTGCTTGATAATCCAACCATGAGGGCTTTAAACTGTGGAAAAAAGTCTACACCTTGATTACTACATGTGAATACATTAAATCACAGGAGGGGAAGTTCAAACTAATTTATGTCCTTCAGATATCTATTAGACTACAAATGTCTGTTGAGATACAGAGAAAAAGTGTCCCTTATGACTTATAATTTTGACAAAAAAAATACATTGAAGGTGTTTCAATATATTGGTATTTGTACAAAATTAACCATTAATTCCAATGCCCTTAATCATGTTGAACAACACTTTGCTTTGCCAGTAGCCTGTGCTACTTTTTGCAGAGAAAAATGCTACTGAACAGCAGAAAGAATGGCAGAATTCAGATCTGAATTTTAACAAAATACAAATTTAAAAAAAAAGAGAGAAAAAAGTCAAATAGTGTACTTACTATTAGGAACACTAATATAATAATGTGGTAATAGTATTTCTGATACTTTTATTAGATAGCAACAATTCAACATGCACAGGATTGTTGCTTTCACACTTAGCTCTAACAGAATTTGTTGAAATGTTATTGCTAAGAAATTACAGATATTTGTTTCCCACAGCAAGACTGAGCCCGTAAAAAGTGAAGAGAATTTGTGTCCTGTAAGTCTCGATGTGAAGTTACCACCAGAGGTGAAACAGCATTTACTCTGCAATAGAGGCATCAGGAATATGTTCAATGTAGGAGGTTGAAAATAAAGCATACAGTTTAAACTTCATTCAAGTTCTGTTTTAAAAGTGTTTATGTGAGGTTGAACTGTCAAACTAGCGGGGTCTCCTTCCACAGTCCTTTGCTTTGTTACTTGCAGAAGAACTAAATGATAGTTCTCAATGGTTGCTTGCATAACATACCTTAATGAGACTGAAGAAATATTATTAACTAGGAAGAGAATTATAACTGGAAACTGGTACACCTTAATTGAAAAAAAAAATCACTTATAATCACATTGCATAGCACATTCCTTGATAAGGGCATAATGAAATCTCATACCATTATCTGAGTGCCCTCCAATGATCCTTAAGACTTCTGTTGAACAGTTTCATAAGAATTGAGATAGTCACATTTGTGACCATAAATGTGTCATTATCATAAAAAATATTACTAAAAAAGGATAATCAGCTATGTCAAAACGGAAAACAAACAAGTCAATAATTATTCAGAAAGTTATAGCTTGCAAGTACATTCTTCCCTGCAAGTTACTATTTTCAAAATAGGTTATCAACCATATCTGAAGTTCTATATGTTTAAAACTATCAGCAGACCTAGGATTCTTTCTGATTATGGTGGAAAAGTTTTAAATCCTCCAGTTTTATGTAAGTAACTGACTAGTAAACAGAAAAACCTTCAGAAATAAGAGGTGGCTTGCCACCCTCAAGAAAAAAAAGCTGAAAAAAATTATTTTTCCTTACACCAATGAAAAATTTTAAATTTATAAACCAGGGAAGGTTGTCACTTACAGACTTATTTAATGCTTCTCTTTTCACCATTTTTAAAAATTCCCTCACATTGCAGATCTTCATTGCATTTGGAAGATGAAGGCAAAAGGAAAAACCTTTTGCCAACAAAAATGCCAACATGCAAAAATATATATTTCTATTTTAAGAGTTGAAAAGTGTAATATTTACTATCAACTTTCCAAAAGAAATGGAAATCATAACAAGAGGATATTAAATTATAAAATCAAGCACCACAATAAGTTTCATCTTAATCCTACCCCTTTTAAGTAGCTATTATGATGCAGACATTCATTAATCAGTCATTTCATCTTTTTTTTTTCTTTTAACAAGAGCTGTCCTACCTTTACAGTGCACGCAGAAATGGGGAGATAGAAGTCAACATGTAGAAGTAGTATTCTAGAAGTTAGTATTCTTACATTTTATTACTTTCAAATACTTGACTTTTGATTTTTTTATTTTTAAGATGACACAGGACATTACGTTTTTTAAACCAGGAATTCACTTAAATTTACAAGCTCAGAATTGATAACATCAGCTTTAAAGAGTAGCCTTCCCTCAAGACGACATGTATACAACAAACCAAAGACTGGTATAAGGACAGGTACTAAAGTAGGTGTCAGATCATCTTTAGATAGGTGAAAACTAAACTAGTTCTTCATGGGGTTATTTCACTGTGAAGTTACAATTAAGTCCTGCAAATGCAGGTCCCATGCCCATCACACACATAGTTGCAAAAAATGTGAAGTACCATGGTTACTACCTTACCCTGTGCATATTCTAGGGTTCACAGAGCAAGAGGAACAAGCATCATTGCCTACAATACCTCTGTGCAGACCTTGGCTGACCAGTCAGGCCTCCAGAGCAATGCCTCCAGGGCCTGTTTAACACACTCACCCCCTTTCTGCAGCTAAAGCAAGCACCACAGAAGCCAAAGACAGAAGGAGCACACTAAAGCCATGATGTGCTAGCAGGCTGCTTTGGAAGTCCACAAAGCCCTAATTAACCAGCATGGTTCCAGCAAAACCAGCACCAGCTTGCTGCTGGTGGTTCACGTTTGCAGTGTTATTCTGAAAGCTCTTTGCTGATCAATTGCTAGTACATAGAGCACACTCTGGCAGAGGATGGTCTCAAACTGTGCATGTTTGAAGAGGGGGAGGAGGAAGCATGCTGAACCAGACCCACCAGTATAACTTGAAGTGTTACTCATTAGTTCTGCAAGGATTAGTTGGCTGTTTTTACCCTTTAGCAGTGCTGCACTGGCAAGGCATGCAAGGCCAGGATCCTGCAAAGCTCCGATATGCTCAGGATTGCTCAGGCTTATATTCTTTACTGATGGCAATTGTAATACATTACTAAGTTAATTGATGCTACCATCAGTGAGATTCATTTGCCTATCATTCTTTCAAGGACCCCACTTATTTTCTCCTGTTATAGATGATGAAGCTGCACTCCTACCACAGCCGGGCCAAGTACAAACACAGTTATATGCTAAGCAGTTAGACGAGGGTGATTGAATGAGCACTTGAAAGGCTGAAGGCAAGATGGCACTAGCTCCCAGTTCGGATGCAATGGCCCAAAATGTTATTTACAACTCTCACTGGCTACCTATTGTTAGCACAGCTAAAAGCGGATGTTTTTGTAAGGCATGTACCCTGCACACTGACTATTTTCTTTACTGATTTGTCCAACTGCAAATCAAAACAACTATCAATATCAGCCCAGCTGCAAGAGAGGTAGTCAGTTACATACTCCATATGTGCACATTTCCAATAACAAGATTTACGTCTTGCGTGTACATCTTGTCTTGTGCACTACCATAGGATATACTATGATCTGTGTCCTGGCTCTGGCTAGGATAGAGTTAATTTCACCAGGAGCCAGGCCAGGTGAGCCAGGGGCTATTCCATACCATGCTCACCATAAAAGGGGGCTAGTCGGGGAGGGACAGGTTTGGCATGGCCAAACAAGAGTTTAAGGCCATACTTATTTTAGCTTTCTGGAATGCTGTGGAGTGTATTATTTGCAGAACATACTGTACCTGTAAACCTTCATAGGCTCCAGGCAAGTATAGATGTGCTGTTTAGTTAGCCTCACATCAGAATTCTCATAAGATGAATTTCAATAGATAATGTAATACTCTCCCAAAACTTTACTAAAAGCTTTTGGTTTAACCGCATCTGTGAATTTCCTCATAGATATGCTAAAGACAGCCAGCTAATAAAAGTAAAACTAAGCACTTAATATATTAAAATATGATGGAAAAGGAAGATCCAGACAGATCACAGCAATAATAATACTGCCTTATGGTAATCATCATTTAAGATGAACATTCAAAGAAAATTTCACATACTAAGAATGGCTACAGGCAACTTTAACGTCAGCAACTTTGTATCTCTGGTCTGGTAACAACAGTCTGCCTTCCCTTCTCCTATTTCTTCCTTCGCATGTGCTGCAAGAAGGTCGAAGGGTTGTCTGTCTCCGTACGCACCCTGCGCTCGCCGACGGACTAGATCTCACACTGCACCTGGAGCAAGGCAGGCAGAGAGCCCCGGGTGGGCAGAGGTCCTCGAGCAGCAACACGGGCCACTCCAGGGCTCTACATCCCAACCACCGGCTGCCCGGCAGGTATTTCCAGCTGTCACTATCCTCCCAGTTAATGGATAAAGTTTGTGGGCATGCCTCAAGCCAGCTACCAAATTGCACGTCATGAGTACTTCTGCAGTTTGGCAGAGTAGAAGTCATCTTGAAGCCCAGGGTGACAGAAATAACATCTGCAGTCTAGCACTGTCTGCATGGAAAACAAGACTGAACAAGGTGACACGGCGTGCCATCCCGCTACCTGCAAAGCGGGTGGAAAGGCTGGAAAATGCTGGCACACAGCGGGAGAAGTATCACCGAAGATGTGTTTTTTTTTTTTATGCTAAGTGTGCTACAAACCAGGGAAATGAGCACAAACGCACATGTAATTTGGCACTCATGTGATGGATCAAACATAGAAAGGAACATTTTTCAGAATCAAGTTTCACATTTCATTCTTTATTATTAGTTTTTTTAAAAGATAGAAACATAACACTAATTTTCTAAAATTTTGTTATTGGGGAAATAATTAATTTTGATAGACTTCTCTGCTGTGGAGAAAAAATACCTATAGGGCTATCTAGAACATTGTTTAACAAGGTACACTGAAATGGAAATACTGAAACGCAAAAGCAAGCGGTGGAGTGGGAGAGGAGGGAAGTTGGTGCCTCAGAGAGATAAAGAACAAGTGACAAAAAGACAAGATATGACATTTTCTTACTATGTTCAATTATAGGTGACCACTAGAGAGTGTCCAGAGCCACAGAAGCATTTGACACAAACTATTGGTTTACAAAGTGACCTTTAAGAAATTTGATTTTTTTTTTTCCTCCCCCTAAAGGAAGTGCCTGAAAAAGTTAGTTACTTACCTAGGTACAGAATTTGCTTTCTGAGAGCAGTGCATCTGCAGAAAGCTGCCTTCATTATGGTACCCACCAATGCAAAAAGCCCTCAAATATATATAAGCCTGAAGAAATCAAGCAGTGGTTTATCTATGGATCTTTTTAAATGCATCATAATAAATTCCAGGTGTGAGTTCACAAGGAAAATGTTTTACACTCACATGCTGCTTCTACGAATGAGCTTACAGAGAACAGGGTTTGTCTCCATTCTAAGTAAAATCATATATAAATAATTCATGTAAGTAATTCAGATGTTTAACTTTGGACTACACTGAAATGAATGCCACAGTCCACCTCACGGGCTGGCACACAGCAGTCTGACATGAACAAGTTATGGGTAACGCTGAGTCTACATTTACTTGCAAGCTCCATTAAAAAAAAAAGTAGGGGGGTGCACGAGATTGGAGTTGGATTTTTTTTTTTAATTGTATGATGGGGGGTTTCTGTTGGGTTGGTTTGTTTTAAAGTGGAGACTTACATTAGACACTACCCTACACAGAACTCCTTGCCTGGCATTCCCAAGGCTCCTGTACATGGTGAAAGCAATGCTACCAGAGCTCCCCTGCCAAAAACTCTGGCCAAAGGAAAGACTGCAATACCTGAAGTAGTTATTTTTCATAGACAACCCTGCCTTCCAGAAGATCAAGGAAACTGTTGTAGAGCTATACAGCTTCGCCCTTGAAGAGAAGAAAAACCTTGCATCTCCTCATGTGATGACAAAGTAAAGCTGATTTCCATGGATGGATCATTCCTTCCAGGCTCTGAGTTTTATATCAAGAGTCAAACAGAACAAAACACCATTGTGTAGAAGTGCAAACATGTTTGATACCAAGCATCCTGTAACAGTGCTTATTAGAATAGGTCAGGATAAAGAAGGTCATATAATGGCCTGCTTTTAATGTTAAAAATATTTTATTGTTCTTTCTAAAAGTATGACTTTTATATTTGTGAAAACTAAATATTTTACCTGAAAATATTACTTGAGAATTACAAAGTTGGTATTCATATACTAAACATACAAGTAACACCTTGGAATAGTTTGGGCTTCTGTGTGGAAATGTACTGTTGATATCCTATAGGAAGTGTTCATAGGCTAATGGGAATCAAAGCACTGATCATGAAGCCAAATTTCTAAACTGATTGTTTTCTTTCAAATTTGCTATGTAAGCTTAAAACTTGAAAGAATTTCTGGTGAAAAAGAATTTATTCCCGCTGCCACCATTAACAGAGGTCAAGTAAAGTGACAACCAGTGTAATCCAGTCTCTTAAGAAGAGAAAATTCACCGTATTTAAACAAGAAGAAAGCACAGAAAATTTCAGTCTGAAATGGGAAGATGCTAACAGCTCTGAAAATCCTGGTGGGGGGACCCCAGGACAACACACTTCAGATTTAGCACTAATAGTTTAACAGGGCACCAGAACAAAAATAAGGATCTCCACACTGTCTTACTACATTCTTCACATATACAATTGCATTCACTAATTAGCATTCTGATAAATGTCACACCCCTCTAATTGGGACCCCTGCCAGAAAGCATAGTCACAACAGCATATTGTCATGGCTCTAAACAATAAACTGTACACCTGCCTATGAAAGACCTTAATTATAACCCTGCACTAGGGACAGCACTAGATTATTATTGTTTACCCAGAAGGGAGGAAAAGGCTGGTGATATGATCTAATAGGTTGGAGCATGGTTTAATGTAATGGATCTGGCTTTAATTTTCCTGACACAGAGTGCTGAAGGTAAAGTGATTTACAAAATGAATAGCACCTGCCAAATAACTATGCTTCTTTATCAAAAGTATCAAGAAAGGAGCCTTACATTAGTACAGGTTAGATACCAAAACACCTGACTTTAAGAGGTCTGGCCTCTCAAGTGGTATCAAACCCAGCATTAGGGGCCAAGGTTTTAGATGCTTTTTTGGGCACCTCAAAAAACGGTACAAAATGTGGCAAGGACATCAAACTAGTCAATGTAAAATGCTACGCTAACAGTGTCTGTGAACTGCTTTTCCCTTCCCTGGGCCACCGAACCCTGAACTGGGCTTACACTGTGCCCACCTCTGAGCTGCTCCAGGCCCCGGTCCTCTCCCCAGGAGTCAAGAGGCAGACCTGTTCGCAAGGACCTGATCAAATTTTTCCTCTCAACCGAGTGCTGATTCTGGTAATGCCAACAGTAGTTCCTTTACTATGTTAAGGACGAGTAATTAGTACCCTCAATTCGGGAAATCAGAGACCAAAAGTTCAGTTTCTCTTTTAGAGGCAGAAAGAGCCTGATGCTGTTGATGCTCTGTCATACCAAGTAGCATGCTCAGCTTGGGGGAGGGGCAGCATCCTGCTCTTTCCAAAATACTTTACATATACACATATTTATAGCTATATATACACGCACACAATACATATATTATGAACACAATGTTTGTTAAAGAGCAAAAACTACGTACAGAGCACTGTCCAGAACTCTTCACCTCCCATCTAAGTGCCTTTGTCACTAGATCGCACACCCCTTAGTGCTCCTTCCTGAAGGACTTAGCACGCAGCTCTGCAGCAGATGTCATACGGTTACAGTTCTGTATTAGCTGTACAACTTTTTTCTGTCAGGAAGAATTTAAGATATTTTTATATCCTGCTATCAAAGTATTTTTCACCTACTGATCTCCAGTTCTGTACCTTCCAGAGGGTGTTGTTAAGCAGAAGTATTATACATTTCTTAAGTATTAAGACATTATTCCCAATTCTGTGACTTAATATCTTTTTTCACTACTAAAAAGAGAGATCTAAATAATTTGCCCAAATATTTGTTTCAATACATGCTGCTTTGTTCCTGTATACCAAATGTCTGCAAGTAGACTGTAGTAAAGACATTGATAAAATGACAAACTAGAAAACCAACAGCTTCAGCAGCAAGTAGGAACATATGTAAATATAGAGAAGGACAGCAAGTTCACAAAATACTTATCAAATTGTAAAAGCAAGTAACTAGCTCTTTCTTCTATTAACTGCAGCTTCCCTTGTCCTGCCTGAGCACATTAGCTGGTCAACCTCAAACAATGTCTGGGAACTTGGAGCATGGAACTACTCTACAACTAGGTCATAATAGAAATTAAATTAAAAAAAATAAAACCAAACAAAAACCCACAGCCCCACAGTGTCCACTAGTGTAAGTAAACCATTTCAGGCTATTTTAAAAAATATTTGGGGTTTAGTTCTCAGATAGAACTGTAGAATTGCAATTGTCTCTGTTTTCTGATTAAAAGTGCTTGGGATCAGTTTATAAAGGCTTAAACCTTTGAAATTTCCACCCCCCCCTCCATGGCTCTTCAGTTGAAGAGGTTTGTCCACTGAACTTGAGCAGAGTTAGAGCCTTGCAGAACTGAGAAGGGCTAAAGAAATATACGTAGTGACATGCTCCGTCGAGGTTCTACGTGCTTCTGCATGCTAATATAATTGGGAGACATAGAAAGCACGGATCCCCCAAAATTCTTTTCACAGGTTTTGTCAGAAGGTTAGGGAAACATCTGATTGACTGAAACACCATAGCCATCATGGCATGGAAGAACAACTTGCAGCTACATAGACAGAAAGGTTTAACAAAAGGGTGAGAAAAACGGTTCTATTTAAAGGCAATTCCTCATCGATCTTCCATGAGAGTGAGAGGATATTCTTCTCAAAACAAGTCTTTGGGGCTAGGTCATATTAAAGCTCCTGGCAGTATTCTTTGGAGACTCATCTCCGCAGTAAATTTTCACAAAAGATAACTGAAAACTAAAAATATAATAAAAAAATTGCAGGCTTTCTTATCCAGTTATTTTAATGAATCAGAAATGCAAAATATTATTTTGTAGTTCTTGACAAAATATGATTTTTCTAATAGTTATCTTTGTGGAGTTATTCTCTGTCTACAAAGGCAACACACAACCTTGGCTTGATATTAGAACTGGAAGGAATATATATTAATTCTCAATGAAGATTAGTGTATTTAGTCCAAATCCAAATTAATAGTTCCAATTTTATTAAGAATACATTTTAAAACCTTTGTAGCAGTCTACTAGGAGAGGAATTTTCCTTTGAAATGAACTGTTAATTTGAAATCCTCTTCAGAAAAATTACAATATGAAAGTGACAACTTTCAACCCTCTTCAAAAGCAGCCAGTCTCACATCATTTGACTTCAGGTCAAATAAAAGGGGATACTTTTTTACTCCTCTTTGTCCTGCAGGATTGTGATAGATTGAGTGATCTGCATGCTACTACTATACCCAACTGGCAGAATAGTCACTAAGTGCTAATCAATTGCACTCTGCAAATGTGAAGCAGGTTTAAATGAGCTTGCATAGCTCCATTTCCAGTGATCAAATGGATGCTAGAAAAATGTAATCATAATTGTACCCATAACTGTTTACAGAGCTGGCAGCTAGTTTGCAAGATGAATAATTTCTAAATTAACTGTACTTATTTAATAAAAATAGATATAGTTGATAGTTAAGTCACTTAATAGCTAATTAACTCAGTCAATAGGCAGATGTATCTAGAATAGATATCTTTCTATCAAAGATGACAAAGACATTTTCACTATAAATCTGCTTTCAAAATAAAACTCCCCTTTACCACCACTGTCATCATTCAGGTGCTGAATGAAACAACAGCCTTGAAACAGTTTTGTAGCTATTGACCCTGAAAAGTACTGCACCATCCCAATTCCAAGAGGCATTAAAGGTGTCAAAGGAAAATAAAGGAGCAGCCAATAATACATACGTAATCATACCTCATGGTTTGGGGTTCATTCTGTAGATCACAAGATTTCTGAAAAATTTTGCATCAGACATGTGCAACAGACAGAAGAGCCAAGCGGCAGCCAAAGTTAAAATTGGTAAAATCCCATGAAGCTTCCACTAAAGGGTTTTTCTTGCAAGAAAAAGCAACAGTTGATTTATTTCATTTAGAAAACATGCTGGAACTGATTGAACAGAAGCGTTTTGAACATACAAGGCATAACCATACTGAGAGTTTTTATCCCCTTTAGGATAGGCCAGCAAAACATTATTTTGCAGGTGCATTCTTAGGGTTTACTTTCCTTTACAAGGTCACCTTTTATAATTAGTGATAATTGCAATTTTGCAAGTGCTCCATCTATGGAAGTGTTCAGAACTGTACAAGCTTTAATCTTGGCACAGCTTTTGCTACCAAGTTTCTCGCTAAAGAAAAAGACAGACTTTCATATGCTGCCTTCCTCCAAGCTACATTTAACTGTGATCATTGACCTGATTTAAGGATGCAGAGACTAGACAACCATTTCATACAGAATTATGCCTTCAGCCAGTAAACTGAACATACTGGACACCACAGGTGTGATAAGCTGGGCACCTGCATTACCCAGCCACGTCCTGACCCTCAGGTGCATTCACACCATGTAGTCATATAACCTTCCAAATTGCCTTTCTGATGTAGAGGCCTCTGAACTCAGCAGATCAGGGGCACATGCTTTCTTATGGCAGGTCCCACGTGTTCGTGCTTAAGTGCCAAGAGTACTTCCAATCTACAGGAGAGGAAGACGCAGGATTCAGAGGCAGCTCTAGCTGCCAATGAGACAGGTTGCACTGCAGCAGCATCCAAGAAACCCTGAAGACCACTTGTGATACTGAACACGAAACAGAAGGAGGGTGCTGCCTGCAAGCACTCTGAATGGAAACGCAATGATGAAAAACAATAGCTTGAGGAAAATACTTATAACAAAATTGAGACTCTACCTCACATTTTGCATTCCTCTTGGTAATAAGCATGTCTAACATCTACATGATCCTCAGACCCAACGATGGCTGCATACCATGAATATCATCTGTATAGCTTAACTGTAGCTAACCTGAGCTACAAGTTAACATTCAGCCACACCGCACAGAGCTCAGGACGAGATAAAAGGCTTACCTGGGAAGCATCTTAGTGTGATTAACCTTCTTCTGGGACCTGACCTAACCAAGTGACATTTACTGAAATACATCTACTGACCCAGAGTCATTACTTGGTCTGTAATATTAGCCTAGCTTTCAAGTGCTGCCAGCTTTTATGCCTAGAAAAAGAAGAATGTGTCTGGTGTTTGACTACTCCACTCTATCTGCACATAGCATCCAGGTAAGTTGCTTCACAGAAACTAGTGCAGGATGTTGACATTTCTGGTTTAAATTAAAGCATAGAAACACTAAAAAAGGCGTGGGAGAAAGATATTAGAATGTTATAAAGATTATAATCAATGTATGGAAATACTATATAGGGCTATAATTCTTATATTGCTGATAATGACCTTATTTTTCTTGCTCTGATTTGTAGTACTGGAGTCAGCCCCAACCTTCTGTTTCAGGAACACTGTATCTCCTAACCTGGTACTAGGTCCAGACTACAAAGAGTTACAGGGGAAGGATTTAACCTTTAGGTGGATAAGTCAAGACTCTCGAGCAATTCACAGCACGGTCAGCAAGCAGGAGCTGTGCTACTCTCACATCACATCCTAAGCCCGGTTAGCAATAACATCACCTGTAAAGGAAAGCTACAGCACCTTCATGATAAAGTACCCTAAAGATAGTTTTGATCCCAAAACAGCCTAGGGCTGAGAGGGCTAAAGCTTACTTTGCCTTCTACTCTCCGAAGTTTTATCATGCTGTTCTAGAAAAGGCAGGGCAAACTTCTGTTCTCAAGGATGTTTGTTTGCTCATTTTCTTTTTTTTTTTCTTCAGTGACTGGGATAAAACTGACACTGTGCAATACAAATAGGCCAGAACAGCATTTCATACTTTTCTAGGAGCCCAAAATTGACATGGCTCCATGCAGCAGAGGTACAAAGACAGTACACCAAAATTAAGTACCCAAAATAACCTGGCAGTCAAAATTGACTTGAAAAAGCTTTTTATATCTGCCAATATATCATGGCTCATTGCAGGTGAGCATAAAGAAAAGCTTTTAGATATTATAGTAGCACCTGCAGCAAAAAGTTATCCTCAAAGTATGAATCACCTTCACAGTTCCATTCATAACGCAGCTAGCACCTACTTCTCGAGTGCACGGCTTTGAGAAAAGCACACGCAGCTGAGCAGAACCGGATTATCACATAGCCTGCAGTCAGCAGAGGGCAGTGGAAAGTATTTTCTTCTTAGAAACTTTGTTTCTGAATGTAATGCTCTATATTTTAAAACATTTTGTGATGCTCTGTCCTGATACTGATCTCCCATGGTTTTATAATGAACTGGGTAGAAAAGCTCTACATTTTTTTTTGTTTATCTTATGCCTTCAGGCTTTTGGAAGGTGTTATTCGCTCGCCCCTTCTTGATTTTAAATTTTGTTTCCTAATAATAGATATTCTGGATAATAAACCTGCTCAAGTATTTATTTCACCACGTACTAAGTAATCTGATTTTAAAAGATACAAAGCTTTAGATAAAATAAATAAAAAAAGGCTCCTCAGCAATCCGCAGCAAGCAATTTCCCCAAATTCATAGCACTTCTACATGCAGCAGCAGAGAGAGTACTAGTTCAGACAGGCCAAGGGTCATCAGCAGCACAGGCACTGCTTGATTTATATCTGCTCCAGCTAAAGTCTCATCCCAGCTAGAACAGCAACTGCTAATTAAAATAGACCAGTTCATCATACTAGGAAATATTTATAGAGCATTATTTCATGTTATTTGGCCAAATTAGCTAACTACATTTAGTAACTTCAATTTTTAAAAGAGGACAAATTAAAAACTAGAGCAGTAGTACTGCCTGATCCATGATTCCAATCACTACTGCATGAAAGCAAATAATAACCTGGAAACCATTTTTCTTCCAGCTTCCTCCTCGTACTCCATATTGATAGATCATTAAATAGAATTTACCACATTTTTAAAATAATTTTTTTTAACAAGACAAATGCTAAAAAGGTGAGAAAACAACTCACTTTGCATCATCCAGATACCATATTAATCCCATTTTCAATAAATATCCTTTCCTTGCTGAAATGCTGCTTGAACATTTTGAGAACACCACAATACTGCTACGGCAAAAGTAAATTATTAAAGATTTGCAGCTAGTTTATTCTTTCTAAAGTAGAAACATACACAGCCAGAATGGTCAGAGACACCACAAACAAATCTGCACCCTGGAAAGAACCATAACAGCTAAAGGGCACTTTGGCTTCTTAGAATTAAAGAGTTACTCTACAGTAAGGAGGCTATATTAAATGCAGGCATCTGCTATTTGATAAGCCTTTAGCATGTCTTTTATCAGAGGATTATTAACCTTGATTTTATTCATAAACTGTAGAGGGGCCAAAGGAGGGAAGGCAGATGTACCTCGTTGAGAAATAAAGCTACCACCAGCTGCTCCTTAGTGTTACTTTTAGGTCTTTGGTTTCTTTGTGAGCTTTTATCCTGTTTCTGGTTCCCAAATGCCTGAAGATTTATGAAAACATGAAGAGACATTTGGCATCCAAATTCTTGTGTTAATATTGGCATACTCGTTTCTTTTTGCAAGTGTCTTGTAAATCACATGAACAAAACAAACAAAACACTGTGACCAAAACCAGATAGTATATCCTATTAAACTTTATTTTACAATATTTAGAGCCTGCACAAATAAAGCAGTCATTATTATGCACATGAGTTAAGAGAAAAAACTATACTATGAAAAGCCTACTCCTTTTACTAAACATCAGTGATGACAGGAAAACATTGAGTAGTCTTCAGCCAGGTCCACATGATGCTAAAGCTTCCACAGTATGGACCATTGATTGCCCCTAAATTGTTATATCACCAGCTACTTGCTATAAACCCTAAATGCAAAGGCAAGTTCTACAATGTTTTTCTTTTTCCTCTAGCATCTTTCTTGATATCAAGACAGAAGAAAAAAAAAAACAACAAAACACTACACTGCATCTTGCTAAAAATTTAGTTTCAATTTTCTAGATTTCAGGTGTTATTCAGAATAGATGGAGATCATTTTATGTAAGTTATTTTTGGGTTAGGGGTATCAGCAAAGACAAATGCAGTTTCATTTATAATTCTCAAACTCCTGATACTCCAATTTATCTTAGAATCATAAAGCAACACCAAAAGCTTGTCTGCCTACTCTCCGGAGGTTTTGTGGTTTGTTGGTTTGGGGTGTTTTGGTGTTTCTTTTTTTAAAAATATAAGTATATAAAATTGACATTATGTCAGAACAACACAAATAGCATCTTACAAAAGAAAGTTCTGTAAGAATATCAGTTGCTGATAAGTAAATAGAATATGAAGTCTGATCTTTACAGCAGTATAATACCTCAGCGGGGACCACTGTTGTCTCCTCAACAACATTGCAAAAAGCCAAAATTAACTCAGCCTAACCATTTGAAGTGAAGCAAGTAGAGAGAAACAGCTCAAAACTACCCCAATCCTGCCAAATATCAACATTTCCACTAGTCACCTCAACATCACGATTTGTTTTCCAGGCATACACATAAATGCCTGTGACCCGATTACTCAGCATCTAGTTATGAGATCCTTGAAAGTCTTTTCATCAGGAAAGGAAAAAAAAAGTTTTGACATCCTAAGAGCAAAGTTAAAATTAATGAAATGCACCCAGCGTTAAGGCTGCTTACAATCACAAGGCACAGAAAATAAAGGTGAAGGAAGTGCAGCCAATCCATCCCATTCTCCATCTCCTTTCCACTGCTGAGTGCCTTATGGTCCCTTTGAGCAGTTACCAGCAGTCTGATCAGCATTTAGCTTAGCTTCATCCAAATCTGACCTTGCTTATTTTATAGCAAATCTCTGTGAAAGTCCTGCAGCTTGTGGAGCACCTTCAGTAAAATAACTTTGGTAGCTGAGAGCTTCAAATATATGCATGACACCCCATGATTTTGCCCTGTTCTGAAAGGGGGTGTAGGCATTCACCTGTAAAGAAGATTCAGAATTACATCTCCAGAGTTGAACTTGCAACTGCATGGAAGAGCTTAAAAGGTCCCCAGTCAGTGTCTATTTATCAAAGCTTGCTGTTTCCCTTGCCTACAAATCCTAGAGATTTTGTCTTACAAAAGTTTAGACCATCATGTCTTCAATGCCAGGGTTCCTACAGCCACATTTTTAATAGGGAGTGGGGCATATTGGTCCCAAATTCAACGTTACAATAGAGAGAGAGATTTGTTCAGGCTGTTTAAAGCTGCAGGAAAATGCACCTGAACCTTTTTCACTATGCGAAGCAATCCTGTGCCCAAAATAGTTACTGAGAATTGACTGCTTTCCAAGCTCATGGAGTTTACATAACCATTCACAACTGCACATAATATTTCTCATATTGAAAAAAAGGCACTTATTCATATAAGTATTTTCCACTCTCTAGCTTTAAATTTAAAAGTTTATTTTGATAGGTGCTGTCACATTGTGGATGTCAGATTTTCTCCATTTCCAAGCATCTGTAGGGTCTTCACATATCTGAGTAGGCAAAAGAGTCTTTCAACAGATCTTCATATTTCAGGTAAGGTTGAGAGGAAAAAAAAAAAAAAAAAAAAAAACACACACCACCAGCAGATCTACCCTTCCCAAATGGTGTAAGTCCTCAATTTTCATGCCAGCAGTATTTGACATTGCCTTTTTTGAGGCATTCTTTGGGGACTCTGCTGTATAGGAACCTAGCTTTCTTTCCCTGCAAGTAAAGGATAATCTCTTAATGCACAGGCTCTGCAAAATCATCCTATTTATCCTGGGAACAGTAGCAAAATTTAAGAGTTTAAATATGGCAACACATAAGTGCATCTCTCTAAACTCTAGAGAGTTTCACAGTGCAGCTACACAGCTCTCACTGGGAGTATTCTTGCCTTTCAGGTTATGAACTGCCTGCTGTGGCCAAGCGGTACAGCTCAGAAAGGCTTTGTGTTACGGATTATGACAAGCCCAGGATATGACCTGTAGACAGCAATATAAGAATTCACTAGGGCTCAAACTTAGGGGTTTGGTGGGGTTTTTTTGTACTCCAACTCTTCTTACTTCATAGGGAAAATACAGTATATAAAACAAATCTGACCCAATGTTATATTATCTACTTGAAAGTACTTGTGCAGTGTTATATTATAATATATGATTATTCAGAATGGTGCTCATACTCTTGCCATAAAAATGCTGAAATATTGAGATTGTTATAAAGCAATTTTTTTTTTTTTTTGAGTTACAGAAGTATTTGGCACCAGTTCTTTCCTTTGTTCTTGACTTGTCTCATCTTTACCCTTGAACGGTACCTGCTTACCAAGTTAAGCCAACAGCTGTAGCTATACCTTTGGCAGCAAACACAACTGGAATTAGATGCCAAGTATACAAATACTTTGCAGTTACTGCACCTCTCTACCACACTCAGGAACAGACTCAGGGTCCACAGATTATCTTTTCTGATTCGTTACTTGGCAAGGGCTTCGGCAAAAATTGATCACTGACAGTAGAGCAATGCTGACAGTAAGAAGAACTACAGAGACTCAGAGAACTGGCTTTGATACCACTTGCTTACTCTCTGCCTGACAGAAAATGTCCTACCACACAGCAAAGTTTAACATTGTTCTCAAGCTTGTACTATGAAAGGAAAGGAATTTCAAGGTAAATCTCTTTTAGATGTCTGCTTCCACCACAGATATTCCTCTTCCATAGACTTAGCTGGCCAGAGTACACTCCAGGCACAATGTTCAGTCTTGTACCCTTTACCCAGTGCTACCAGACTGATTCCCTATCCACAACAGTTAGAGTTGATGCTGTATGTGGTAGAATCCACTTGGTCCTATACACTTCATGCTCCAAAAGCCTATGAGAAAGACTGAATGGGAAACACCAAAGAAAAGAGTAACCAGGGTTGCCTTTTTCCTCTCATTTTTGGAATTAGCTGGGCTCTATACACTGCAAAGGCATGTGCAGAATGGGACAGAAGCAGCCTTTGTACATGGAAATGGTTTGGTGATAGCTGAAATAAATGCTCTTTTTTACAGTGACTGATGAGCAATTTGGTAGGAAGCATTTTAAACAGCAGGCATTTTAAAGTAGTTGCTATCATTTAAGAGCTCATTCAGTTGTTAGAGGTAGCCAATATACAGCAGTAATGGGATCTGTGCACGTAGTCACATGAGAGGGCTGATACGCACATTCATAAACCCATAGAGAACTCTCTGGCAGCATCACATCCACAGTCACCATTGCATAGTTAGTCTACTGCAGCCATGGAGAGCCAGAGCTGCATTGTGCCTTTCTGCATCACATCCCCAAATAATTTTTCACACATCCACTGCATTGAAGATGATATATGGAGCATTCCTCTTGTTCCACAAACTTTAGTGATCTGCCTGTGCTTATGGAGTCCATACATGCAGTCCATTAAACCAAAAGTTTGCAGCAGCACTAGCACAGGTTCTTTCTACGCACAGCATTATCAAGTCAGTTTTAAATAGAGGAACATAAAGACACTGAAGGAATGGATTTGTACTCTAGTATCTTCAGCAAGAAATTTATCATCCCATTGAGTCATAACAGCATGAAGTGACTTATTTACACACACAAACACTTCACACTGAAGCACATTATTAGAAGCTGTTTATGGCTTTGTCTCCTCCTTTGTTAGTAAAGTGGCAAGTGCCAAGCAAAAAGAGATAAGTAAGCCAGTCTACCATGAGATTAAGTCTATAGCATTGCAACTCAAGAAGTTAATAAAACACCTGCTTTTTCAACCTAAATAGGGAGGTCCTGCTACACAGAAGCAGCCTCTGAATGACCTAGCCACATAAGAAGAAAAAAAGATTATTTCCTCTAATTATTATATTTCCTTTTATTTTATGAACAAAACTACATTAAAGTAATTTTTAGGATAATTCTACCATTGCGGTATTCTGAGAAAACAGAAACATACTAACTGTTCCTAAGCAATGTTAACAAATAAAGATTTTTACATCCCACAAGTTATTTGGTGTTTAATACAACAACTCTTTTATGTTAAACACTACAAATGCAACACTTCCCAACACAACACAGGTTACACTCTGCTAAGCATTGCCCAACAGCCACTTAACAGTGAAAGTCACAGGTCTAGATATCAACAAGATGAATCCTGACCTACTTATTTACAACTTGATATAACCCATTGCAAGACATGAGGTCAATTTTACAGTGTTTGGGTAAAGCTCCCATTAATTTCTAAGACGGCTTCACCTTCTCAGGAAAGGTCAGGCCCTCTATTTGCACAGGGAAACATACAGAAAAGGAGTCAGCTTTGTCACAAACAGAAATAAATACCTTCAGTATTAACAAGACATAGAGGAGAAATTCTTTGAAATGGCTCAACTACAGATATTAGTTGTTGAGAAATAATTGAAAGCAAAGGGAAAAAATGAGTGAAGGCAAGGACAAACCAGAGCAAAAGAACAGACCAGAACACTTAAAACCAAACTTACTTTAGCCAACAGCAAGATTTCTTTGTCTCCTACTGCCATCACCTCTCCATCCAAAAAGGTTAGAAACTCTTCCTCTGTGTTCTTATAGGGGTAGAAGGTCTCACAAACACTGATCTCTGTGCTTCATCAAGACCTGATTTGTGGGTGCACCAATCAGAGCACAGCAACACTTAAGTCTCTTTAGGAATCTGACCTTCTAGCCTTCTCTCTTGCTTTTCAGGTGTTTCTATTTCATGCGTTAGCCTTCATCCATTGGAGATGCTTATAACCTGACATCAATAGCACCCTCCCTTCAGAGTCCTCTGCAGTCTTCCAGGTGGAGATCCTCTCACCTAATGCTCTCCACCTGCTTCCCCAGCACACTGGCCTCTCCCATCTTACTATCAAAGAGGTATCCACAGCTGTCAACTGAAGATAAATGTTCAATAACCTCAAAAGATTTTCGTGCATTTTGTGTATGTTGCAAACTTTTACATATCTTTATAAATAAAGCCACTAGAAGCCTTGCCAGTGGGGTGTCTTCTGAAAAGCAGCAAGCCTTGTGCACATCTGATAGCTATGTGTGCAAGCACCTGAATGCTAGCATAGATAAGGGGACACATAGGGAGAGGCAGAGACAATATCACAGAAAGCCCAAACTACATTAAATCAACCCATGTTACCCTTTCTACAGTAATACTAAGAACAACAACAGCAAAAATAAATAAATATAGAGACAATGTTTACAGTGTAAGTAGAAGTACAATATTAATTGATACAGGCATACTTGAACAAAGTTTAGTCTCTCATAGATAAAAAACAGTTCTCAAACTCACACTGTTGACTACCTAGAAATTTGTCTTAGAAAATGATCACTCAACCTCTTTCTTGTCATTAGTCTTTCTGGTGCATAAGCATCTTCCTATCAGCCAGAAACCACAGTGATGCATGCTTAAGCTCATTCAAAAGACAGGGAGCAAAATGATACCAAAAATGAACTGTAAAATACAAAAAAAACCCCAACCAGATCAAGTCACCGTGACCAAAATAAAATCTATTAAGCAACAGATGAACTATAATAATAAATCATCTATCACTGAAACCAGTGAAGTATGCATATTTGTTGGAGGGAAATAAACTGTTACAAAGGACAAAGCAACTGTGATGTCTTCCATAAACCTGAAGAGGAACTCTACCTGAAGGGCTTCCCAGAAGAGCTTTTTGGAGCACCTTGGGGAAATGCTGACAGTGAGAGCTTGAGAGAAATCAAGACAGAATTGCATGGAAGACTAAACCAACACATGGCAGTCATCAGTGAAAGCCCAGCCAGCTCCCAGCTAGGAAAACATGCCTTATCCACAGGTTATAGAATAAACACAGATGCAGCAAAATGAGTCACCAGAGGAAAACAAAAATTTAAATTGGAGGCAAATGAAGATTTTGCACATGCATGACAAGAAATCCATTGAGCAAAACTAATTTTATGTCTGTGCTGGAATAGCTGTCTTGCATGTTAAAAATAAAATGACTACGATGGCAAGAAGGGAAATGCCATTGTCAAAAATAGTGTGAGAGAAAAATGATGGTTCACATGAAATAAGCATTCATACTTTTATTAATTTCTAAAAAAAAGTTAGGTTATTTTCATGGAGCCTTATGTCAATGTATTTTACTTTCTATTTACTGTAGGCTAAGAAGATACTATGGTCATTCAATGCACCTCAGCTGACAGACAGTAGCTCATTAACCCACAATAACTTGGCAGTGGGTCTAGGATGCATACTGTGTCTTTTCTCACCAATAAATCTTACTGCGTTTCAAATTACAAATCACAATTAGTGTCACCCTGTATCCTGAGGCATATAGAAAATAAATGGTTTCCAAAACACATAAATACATGAAGAGGGAGGAAGGGAGGAAGGGAGGAAGGGAGGAAGGAAGGAAGGAAGGAAGGAAACCAAACCAAACCAAACTTCACATCATAATGATTTTATTTTCTTTTTAATGAATAGCAGAATTGGCCATGGAATCACACTCTTATTCCACTTAGTGTTCCATAAACACTAAGTGAAAAGCCAGGTTCAGTTCCAGCCAGTGTAGTTCAAATATTAATCAAGCATCTTCTGAAATGTGTGTTAAAAATAACAAATATTTTCATAAAGGCTCAAGTACAAGGGTTGCTTCAGAAAAATGCAGTGTGTGATGTGGGTGCTTCATGCACAGCAGATCCTAACCCTGCATGCTCTACCAAGGGAAGTGAAAAACGCTTCCAAGAATCTGCGAACGTTTCCACTATAAAGTAAACAGGATTTATAAACTTGTTGAAGAAAATAACCTACAGCTTCTATTTTTTTATACTATTACGATTTTACATCAATTTATCTCCCCATAATAGCCTTTCCAGCAAAAAACCCCAACCCTATTCACAGTGTAAGAGCCAACTCTTTCCTACAAGCCAGCTCTGCAAAAAAAACTGCTGTTGGGGGGCAAAAGAACTGTTTTGAAGCCAGGAGTCACAAGTGGGTTACCCTGTGTTACTGTATGGTTTTAAGAAGCTGCTTGATCTTTTGGTGGACACCTTACCACCTATATATGCTGATTCTCGGTTATCCACCAAGAGGAGGAGATGAATAAATATTTTGAAAGTGATCTACTGTTCTCAGATAAAGGGGAGACTTGGCCTGATTTTCAGAAATATAGATGAGAATATGTGTACTTACATTTGTGTGCATTCATGCTTTATATTTCATGTATTAAAATACTGCAGTCTTTAGATATCTAAATAAAAGAAAAATACTTAGTTTGTATAGGAAGTGAAGGAAGCTCTTAACTTAAATACATCACATATTTTAAGAGATGTAAAATCACAGCCAGTGAATGAATATAAGAAGAGAGTATTCAGTTAGGCATGGATAACTGGGCCTTAGAGAAAAGTCTGTCATTTTATGTGGTAATGCAGAGTGGTGTATGCAAGGTTGTAGTCTTGATTTTGAACATGGACTTATAGGAATTGCCATGCATTCTGTTGCAAGACAGCTCTAGATTTTGAAGTCTTTCTCTTTTGTTTGTTTGTTTTTTAAATGGTTTAAAAAAAAACAAAAACAAAAACAACAACAAAAAAAAAACCAACCACAAACCAACTTGTTTGGAGATATCCTTGCAACAACAACAACAACAACAAAATGTAATTGAGAAGAACAGTAAACAGCTAGTTGTTAAGCAATACACTTTTCATAGTCCAGATGGAGTCCCATCCTGCATGGGAGTCTTACTGTTTCCCTTTAAATACTGTATAATAACATCAGTTGAAAACGTACTCCCCAAATGGCATCCTGTGAGTCTGCAGAGCGGAGTGGTTGATTCAGCTCGCTGAAATCACGAGTGCTGCCTGAGGAAAGCCCGGCTGTCAGGCAGTTCCTGAGCCCGAGCCATTCAGCAGTTGTCCCATTAGGAGCTTGTTGCGTTTATGGGGATAGACAACTGCATTTGTAACTACTTCGAGTTTTTTTGTCTCTCCAGCAGGTGTGAAGGGATAAAAAAAAGGGACAGAAGGTCCACTGCTTCTTGCCTATGCACTGCCTGCTGGAATAGTCTTTCTTGCCACCTTATTTCTACTCAGGACAAAACCAGGAAAAAAGAAAAGTACCATAAGCACACACACAAACACAAGAAAACTATGCAAACAGGGGAAAAAAAGGAGAAAATTAGGAGCGGCAAACCAATGATTCATCACAGTTCAGCCTTGCGCAGTGCAGGCAGGACCGCAGGGAAGCATGCCGCTCCCAGGTTTAGATTGCACCACCAACTTGCTTCCCAAGTTGAGGATGCCTCCTAATGTGCTATTACAGCTCAAGCAGAACAGAATAGATCAAGCATATGTACTTGCACAAACATACAAGAAAGTCCCTTCCAATCACCTTTGCTAGCTTAATTTTGTGAAATATTGATCAGTATTATCAAGTTTCCAAGCAGATGTACCAATAAACAAGTTAAGCCAAAAACTCAAATATTTATTTACTGACAAATTTCAAATTTCCTGAGTATCACTCATACAAAAATAACTATCAGATTTAAATATCACAGAGTGTTATTGCTGTGAGAGGATGTGTAACAGCTGGCAATCTGCATTTTCTGGGTATTAAATATTACTGAACAATGTTAAAGAACAAATATACTGTTCTCATAGGGCCCAATTCGGGAAAATGAGAAGCTCTGGCTCCCACTCCCTTTGCTGGGAGCCAAGAGAATTCATCTCAGAGGAATGCTTGGGAGGGTGAGTTTCAAATTAGATTATTTTTTTATTATTACATTCTGGATCTATAATAGGCACAGCTGTTTACTTATGTGCTAGCTATGTTTAAAAAGACATTAGAGGTTAAAATCTAATTTTCTAATTTCAATAGTATGTGCAAATGGCCTTGCTACTGCCAAAAAGTCATAGCATGCTATAAAAATCCATAACCTTCTTCATCTCTGTTTTCATAGTCCACATGTATAGAATTTAGAATGTATAAATGTCCTGACATTCAGAAGTAGCAATGAGCTTTTTGAAATATCTGCTCAAAAATGGATACTGTAGCTGGATGCTTATCATAGCCAGTGAAACACATTTGAAAAGATTATATGGTATTTTGTTTGCTTTCATGTTTATCAGATATTTCGCCGAGTGAGTCTATGTTATACTAAGAGCAAACCAGGAGGAGTTTCACCTTGCTTCCAGTTTTCTTCCATTGCCACGCTCATTCAGAAAATGCATTGCTGCCATTTGTAGCCCCTGTAGCTAGATGTAGAACAGTTCTTTACCGTATCACAGTAAATGCATCAGTATAAGGATCTTTGTTCAGAAAGAGAGTACGTTGTGCCACAAAAAGAAAAAAAACAAACCCAAAAACAAAAACAAAAAAGAAGAAATTAATGTTTCTTAATTTCCCTTTAGCTTTATTGTATTTTCTTTATTCTGCATGTTGTGTCTGAATGTGTTATAGTCTTCTCATTAAATAAGGTAATTTAGTGAATGTGTATTGTTTGTCTTTTTATCATTAGCAAGAATTCAAGCAATTGGAGAAAAGAGAATTTATTCTGTTGTTTCTGCTGCAATTGCTGGTCTTTGTCAAGTTATTGATTAAAAAAGATGTTTCTTCGCTTATAATTCTGTTACATTTTGAAAAGCCTGTGGAGAGAATTTGGATACGAGCTCCTCACCTTTTTGTGAGCTGCAGGGATATCTTGGTTAGATTTTCAGCCCTTGATAGATGTGTCATTTTTAAAATATCATGATATGTGTTTTTATTACTATGTGTATTTATGTGTAGATATACAGTAGGTAAAGCCCTAACTTTCTGTTATAAAATATAACAAACACAAATGGCATTATGCAGCACTGATAAGGGACAGCCTTTGAATGTTCATCATTTAGCTATGAAAATAAGACTTTTTGAAGGATTAATTATGTTATCCTAGCTTCCCCGGTGTTGTAACATGTCCACTCTTTCAGGACTTATGAAAGCTTTATTTTTGTCTAATTCCAAAAGCAGCATTACAGAAAAGTAAACAACTATGGAAGTAGAGAAAGGGAAAGTGACCTAATGTGGGACCAAACATCATCAGAAAAGGAAGAGAGACAAAGCAACTTTTCTTCCTCATGCATGAGCACGCTTAAGCTACAGCAATATTCTCACATGTGTGCTCTGTAGGTAGAGCCATGGCTTCAGACCGGGCTGCGCGGTACCAGGCAAGAGCGGTGAGTTTGTGGCTAACAGCTGAGCATGTAGGGAAATTGAAATGGGAAAGGCTTTAAGGTGAGAAAGGGAGGAAACTGCAAAGGGTGTTAAGTGAGGACATACTTTCAGAGAATATCAATAATCCTTAATGCAATCAGAGGCCTGGTAAAATTGAAGTGCATAACTACTTTACAGCCATGGAGAACAGGGGCTGAGCTCAGCCGGTCTGGGAACCCTGTGCTTGGCAATCTGCTCTACAAGATCGTTAGTGACTTCACTGGGGGGTTTTGGGGCTCAGAATACTTTTCTGGTTCATACTCAGAGACAGACACTCAACAATATTCAAATCGAATGGAAAGATGCAAAGGAAAAAGAAAAGGGGAAAGAGACTGGCATTAAGACGATCTTTGAGAATATTAGTATTGCATTTTGCGGCTTAAAAACTTACAGAGTGCAGAAATGGGAAGCAAAATAGAGCACTGACACACATGGCAGTCTCAAGAAATTGAAGATAGGTATTGGGAATTGAGAGATGGGAATTAATTCCCTTGTCGCTGAAAGCTGTATGCCATTCCAAAGTGGCAGAAAAGAAGGCACTGCAAATGCAACACCAAACATTTTAAAAACCTGATATTATACCATATTTGTACTCCAAAACATAATGAATGTCTTAGTGTGACATCAAAGGAAAAAAAAAAAAAAAGGAGGGTAATGTTATTACAAAGGTTGGTTTGAGGCTATCTTATATTAAAAGTCATGAAGTGCAACTGAACACAGAAAAATCCTGGGCAGCAGAAAATATTTCCCAACAACTTTTATTTGTCTGTGGAAATCATTGAGACAAGGAAGAGTGAAAATGTCTTCATCTGAGTTCTTTAGACATCTACCAGGTGGAAAAACATAGGCAGACACAGTGGATTCCCTAACAGGTAAAAATCTGTCATATCAAAGACATGCAAAAAGCAACGAAGTCTAACTTTTGATGCCCTTCTGTGTGGAGACAAACACACATTCACATGGAAAGTCCTTGTAGCTTCAGAGTGACATTCTGGTAAAGTCGTGGATTTAGTTTAACATTTTTATCTATCTGAAAGTTCCAGCCACCACCTTGTCCTACTGGAGGGGGAAGATGGTCAGGCTGAACTAAATTCCCATCTTAAAAACACTCTCATCCTCCTACTATCCTTCTGCAAAAAAATTTAAGAATACCTTTGTAAGCTTTCAGACCCTTAGAAGATTGAATCTTTGTAAGCTCCATTGTACTGAGGCCTCCTTCTCTCAAATTAATCGTATTATCTCTGTTTCCCTGACTCTGCCAGTGCTCTTCTGTTGTCTTCTGCTTAACATTTAGACCAGGAGCCATTTGGGCTGGAATTCCTTGTTTTGTAAATACTTCTGCAAAACTAGTACAATTTAGTCTTACCCCAGAGTAAGGATTTTAGATATGCCCATAATCAATAGTCAGAATGAGATGGCCAAAATAAAGAAGCTGTTCTCCAATAAAGCCATGTCACTTAGAGAAGACATTAGCAAAGCAGTAATTGGGTTTTCTGAATATTTTTCATTTTATCACTAGAAAGAACATAGAAACATGCAGTACTTTACGTACTAATACAGTCCTTGAGACAAGCCATAAAAGAGATGAAGCATCTTAATGCTGGAAAATAGTTATAATTTAAGAATTACTTGTGCCAGAGAGAAATACAAACACTCATTTCTCTGCAAATGTAAGAACATACACAAGATTTAGAGATATTACTTGTGGTTGTTGTAACAAATTTCCAAAGCTGGGGAAGGGTTGGGGGGACATCAAAATATCTGCAGTTGTACTAGGTTTAAAAAGTGTAAATTGATTTTTTTCCCTAATTTATAACTGTGTAAGGTGCTGGCTATTAACACAGAAAGTAACAAAAACAAAAAACAAAACAAAAAAAAGTGCAAACTGGTGTAGTTTAAATGAAAACAAATGCCAATTCATGTCAATGTTCAGGAAAAGGTATTACAGCTAGAAGACTGCAAAAGATGTTGTGGTGAAAGGAGGTGACTAGCAGAGGGAAAGATAACTGCTTACTAGCACTTTATACCATGCTACCCTCAGATTTAAAAAAAAAAAAAAAAGGGAAAAAAAACCCCAAAACCAAACCCAAAAAAACTCATTGAAGCTTAAAGTAGCAATAGCTTTCCAAGGGTTTAAACTGTTTGAAAAGCTGGCTGTAATGAACACTGTTAGAAGGCACAAGGTGCACTGGAGGGGTTTGCAGTAAAGCCAAAACCAAAGTAGCTTTCAAGATCAATCAGAATCTGCTGTTTCCGGAGCTGTGCTAGAATTAATGCCAAATGAAATGCAGGCTACTCCACAGAGATTTTAATGAACCTGCTTGGAGGCAACAGACTGAAGGTGCCATTGGCATGGAGCAACATTTCATAATAACCTGGAGCAGGTTGCTTAAAGTCCAAACGTTTATAACAAAACAGAACAAAACACAAAACAGGAGCAGAGACTGGGAAGAGGTTAATGAGGTTCTGTAAGCAGCATCAATCCCTTCCTAAAACACACAGAGAAAACAAACTATGTTCAAAATTTTTTTAAAAGCTCCATGTGAGATACATTAAAATCCTTTGAAAAAGAGGGAACTTTCCTTAGCTCCTTTGAACAACTTTAAGCATTTACATTCAGTAAACAAGACATCTAGAGAAAAATTCTAGTCAAGTTCTCCTGTCCCTCCAAGCTAAGTTCTTTGGTATTTGTCTCTCTTTTTCTTCTCCATCCACCCCACGCTCCTTTTCATCTGTGTTTCACTTTCAGCATACCACTTGGGATCAGCACACAGCAACAGCCGCAGTGTTTCTGCGTAACTGTCCTGTGGCAGAGACAGTGATGAGTTTATTCACCCATATGCCTGAGCAGCAGTTCCAGGGCATTCCTTATTTCAGGGTTTTTTTTGTGCTGGGAGATTTTCTCACTACTCCTGGAATCTGAAACATGTTTCAGTCAACTATGTCGTAATTAGAAATTATGCTCTAATAATCAGTACATTTTTCAAGCATCTCAGTGTTTGGTGAGTAGATATTTTCAAAGCCAGCCCTGGAGAAAAAGGCATCATTCTCTCATCAGCTATAATATATTTTACTCCTTTTTTCTTTTTCTACTTATGTTGTATGCATCCTGACCCGAAGAGGAAACGACCACCACCATCTGACGCTTACAGACCTGAGCTACTGTTGCTAGGATGAGAGTGCTGCTTGTTTGGCCTTTGAAGACTGGGCCAGGTTATCGCACTAGTAGTATTAATTAATGGTGACGAGTTCCAGTTGTTGTACCAGGCCCAATGAATGCTGGATGCTGGCACAGTCCTCGGGACAGCTTCTTTGGAGTAGTGTAGCCCAGTGGTATGAGACTGCAGCTGAATTAGTAGAAGTGTGGGAGAAAAAGAGGAAGAAGAAAAGGCACTCTACAAGTTCTAGCTTGTTAAGCTGCTGTAAAATTTCTGGTGAAATCTTAGCTTTTCCAATGGAGACCTTTCAGAAACTTATTTTTATTTTGAGGAGGGTCTCTTTCCTTTTTATTTTTTTGAGGGAAGCTAGAGTGGATGATAATAATGCATGAGGTATGATACTTCAACAAGTATGTCACTCTGATGGAACAATTTGTTTTAAAACAGTTTGGTACTTAGATTTTTCATCCCATTGGTATCTAAGCTGATGTCATCAGTTTCAGACACCAAAAGGACCTGTAATATACTTGAAACATGCAGAGAACGTGTTCACATTTCAATTCTACTTTTTATTTATTTTTTTTTCCCCTGGTAATTTTGCACCAAGTGTTACAAGGAAAGAATCATTAGAAAATTGCAATGTATCAATGTTACCACTGTACTCAAGTCAAGTGCAAAACCAAATAACACTGAAATGGCAACAAAAGGTAAATTAAATCTTTGAAAGTCTTTACTATTTAGTGCTCATATTAATAACAACCCTGTTGATGCCCATTATGAATGTCACTCGTTGCCAGTTCTGACATCAGTCCCGTATCTGAAGCTGGGCTAGCTGGAGTTAACACTCTACCTGAAGAGTAAGAAATTACAAAAATTGATCTGTGCAGCTATTCAAGCCTGGCTGAACATGGTAGGGATGAATGCATTTGGAGCAGGTGTTGAGCAGCTCACACATAGGGAAACACAGGGAACCTGTTTTGTTAGTTTTCTGTGTTAGGAACACTTAACCATAAACAAGGAAATATTCCCAACAGCAAATATCTATGCTCTTGGCAGACCCGGGGGGTGGTGATGGTGGGGTGTGTGGGGGGTTCATTCTTTTCTTTCTCCTACTTTTTTTTAAGCTTTTAGAAGTGCTTTAATGAATTACAGTTTGAAAAGTTTCTGGAGTATTTGCATGTCCCCCAGCAAAGCTGTGGGAAACAGCCATTTCTGGCAAGCAGGTAAGTGTACCAAAGCTATGAATATCCTCAATAACTGTTTTCCAAATAATACAAACAAGTATTAAGCGCAGCTGAAAATCATCATCCTCTTTGTGTTTACATTCATAGAATCACAGAATGGCCTGGCTTGGAAGGGATCTTTAAGATTGTTTTGTTACAAAAATTCTCTTTTTGTAGACAAGACCAGGAGGAACAAAAATAAGCATAATGCATAAATGCTATGTGTGTGATGCAAGAACAGGCGACTGCCAGCAGAGCACCATTTCCATTTCCCTCTTACAGGGTAGTATAGATAGTATACTAAATAGTATATACCGGCATAAATCTTGCAGACCAGCGAAAGCCACAAACAGCGCTGCTGAAGATGTATATGGTATGAACAAAACCTTTCAAAAGAAAGAGTAGCCTGGGTGATATCAGGTTTAGGATCTCAACAGTCTTTCGCCACGAACCTCAGGGATTTCAGGACTATGCTGCAAAGGCCCACTGAGAGAAACATTCATTATTTATGACCTTGGATAAGGATAAACATAAACAGAGCATTGACAAACAAACAAAAAGCTCAGCAGAAATTATACCATGTGGCTTTCCTACATTAGAAGTTTTGGTTAATAAAGTGTGTGGGGTTTTTTAGCAACAGTGTACCAATTTAAAATAATAAAACCTAATGAAAAATTAACAATAACATGAAATGTTTCAGTAATGTTCCCCATAATGGCTGTTGACATGGGAAATAAATCATCAAAAGGATTTCTGAAGAACAAATTTAACAAAGAAATATGTAATAATAGTGGCTTAGATAGCTATATTCAGTGCATAGACTTAAAATGTAATTCTACATTCTCCCACATTAAATATTTAAATTCTCATAAGGAACAAAGACTGTGGGACTAACTCTCTCTCTCTTCAGGCATATTACATTTCAAAGCCAGGCTGTCCTTAGGATCCAGCTAAAGCCTGGATCTGAAATTGTATTCTATTGTTTGGCCTCAAACTAATTGTAGCAGAAAATTAATTATGTCCAACATTTCAAACTTAAGTTTTTAAAAAGCAGCTTGATCCTGAAGGGCAGGAGTTGCTCAGCATGTTACTTATTGAAGCTCTAAGTGGCCTGATTTTTCAGAACTGCTTGACTCGTCTAACACATTAGCTTTTGATAGAACCAGATGGTGTTTAGGTCTTGGTATTTCAAGGCACCTTGACACAGATCTTTAAATGCATTTCTGTATAATTCAAACTGATTCTTAATACCTCTGAAGGTCCTGCCCCCGGGTACATAATGGCACATACTAAATGTAGACACCAACATTTGGAAACTGCCATCTAAACATTAAAACTGTGTGCATGACTGTGTAACATGTGTGCAGGACAAATACAGTTTGAGGAATAGAGAACAAAGGAAATAGGTCTTTTTGTATAAAACACAAGGGAAAGATTGTACTAAAGTTCTGGCCTATTTTTTTTTTTATTTTTTTTTTTACCGTCTGTGACTTGTAAAAGGACTTCAAGGTTAAAAGTCTGCTTAGTTCTCTCTAGCTGAAGATTTCTGAAATCTTTTCATGGATATCAGGTTGTGTATAACGAAAAGTTTTATAACAACTAACTGAAATGGTGAAGGAAAAAAAAAAAGCAAGAACTCCTATGTATACAATAGATTACATTACATTTTTTATTACCCAAACTACACAAAAAGCCTGAATTTTAACAATTAAATGCAAACCATCTTGAAATTAGTACTAGTTGACTTGCCACGGTAGAGTGCAAATCTTCTGGAAGATTTTGCTTCCGAAAGGTGGGCAAACGTTGCATGGGAAGGTCTCAGCTCTTTCACAAAGGCTCCTAATTGCAAGGTGGTTATGCTGAGTAATCTCTGAAAGGACTGACTTGAAATACAAATGGCCTGTCCTTGACTTGTTTTGAAACTCTGATACTTTCTCAGGTTTATCACAAATGCAAACGTTGCTTATACTTTTTGGAGACTTTTAGGGTTTTACGAAGATATTTATAAATTGTGAAATAAAAAAATAACATCAATTACATCACCTACTTTGTAATTGAACGCCATCTTCTTTTATGTAACCATTATTTATCTCAAATATCATTTTCTAGATCCCTTTGGTTTAATATTTGCCTATACCTTGACATGCTATGGTCTGAATTTAACTAATGCTATCACTGAAGTAATGCTATGGTCAAAACCAGGGCAATCTGTGACATCCACCACCCACCACAAATAACCTACTCATCTCCATTTTCTTTTGTGTGCTACACTAGTCCAAATATCTTCAACAAAATGACTCCCCCTCCTTCACCCTGCTGTGAAATGAGCTGCATGACCTTTACAGCTCTATTAGGGATAGCATGTAGAGGGAAAACAAGTAAATAGAAATAAAGCGTCCTACTGCATTTTAATTCTTCTATTGGCCTTTTAAATACACTGCCTTCAAAAATGGGGCATGAGTGAGTGTCAAGGATAGTAATTTCCCTGGCTAGCTGTATTATTCACAGTATTGCAGATTGTGTAAATGACTCTTTTGCTTTTGTTACAGACAGACATTACTGAGGTTTATTTCGAGGTTTTGTTGTCGACATTAAAAAGCAAGGAGGAAACAGGAGGTTGCAGAGGAATCAGGATGAAGCAGCAGTGTGTGCAGAACAGCATGCTAAACTATCACCAATCCTTCTTTCAGTGCAACATCCCAGGCAAGACTTGGCGTGCAATAGATGTCTCACAATATTATTTGTTGTCAGGAGGATCCTCTAGCAGCCCTGAGTGGACAGAGCAAGGAGAGTTCACCTCCTTGCTGGCTTCCCTGCTAAAGCAAATCCAAATGCAGAAAGGTGCTTGGGTCTCTCAAACTGTCTCAAGAAGGTTTCCAGGCTGACAGACTGGCAGTATTCAATTTTTATTTTTTTTCTTTAATCTTGCTGGATTCTTTTGACTCTGTGAGCATCTTACTTCTCTGAACTCTGCTAGAATATCTTTATTTAACCTCTTCTTTCACTCTCAAACTAGTCAGAAAGTATTTTACCTTTAAAAAAATATATATATATCTTCAACTTATTATTTACTCTATATCCTAGCAGGACAGAAACCATTGCCTTATTTTGTGTTCATGAAGCCAATTTCTTTAACCATCTGTGTACTCATGTGGGGTCATCTCCTATAAGATGTGACTTTTTATTGAAGATACAGGCAATGCAAAGGCACTTTACAATGTTTATCCATTTAAACTTACTGTCAAAGCATCACAAACATAAACAGTATTTTCTTCTGAAACATAAAGATTAATGTTTATACAGAATGACCTGCAGAGCAGGGAGGTTTTAAACTAACACCCACTTTGTTTTGAAGGAAAATTATGGAGGCACTTGGAGTCTCACTGTAGAGGAAACAAAGTATTTGACCTTTTTTATGCTGCTCTTTACTGTGCAATAATAATGATGATGGCAGCAATGATGATGCTTGCTGATTTGAGCTACTCAGAATAATGAGGAAAAACATGTCCCTAAACCTGATTTATAAGTAAAAATGAACTGTTAATCCTCACAGGATCCTTCCAGAGTACAATCAGAAAAATTACAACTGAGATTTTTTTTCTTTAAATCCATATTCCTCAAAAAAAGCAACAGGCAAGAAGTAAACAGAAGAGCTAATCGTACTGTGAAGTATTTGCTTAAGAATGCTGCATTCAAACCAACTTTTGGAATGAATGAATAAAACAGTATTATTGATTAAAACCCAATTAAATTTTATTTTAAAATATGATGCATTAGATCGTTCTGACTTTCTTCTCACGAACATTGATAAAAAGAATTCAAAGCAGGGAGTTCATTGTAAAACAGGCCAGAATCAGGCCCGTGTCACTATGCTCTGCAGCCATAAAACTGATTTTGTATTAGACTCCGCTACACTTTTTCAATAAAGCTTGGTCAGACACTGAAAGCTGACCTCTGCAAAGTGCTAAAAATGCACAATAAGGAGAAGCGTTGAATGATCAGAGATATGGATGATATGAGCTGATGGGTCATTTCAGCTTTTACCTTGTTATCTTATGGATCTATTGATAAGGAATGGAGAGAAATCCAATGACTTGCCCAGCCTGAGGATGTTGTTGAATATCAGACTCTTTTAAAAAAAAAAATCACCAATCTTTAAGCTAGAGTCACAAAAGGATTTCACTGTTGAAATTATTTAAACTAATTGTAATACCAGTTTCCAAGTCTAAATTTGTTCTTTTCTGACTAAAATAGCTCCTTCTTTTGCCAGGGAAAGAAAATGTATGGGGTAAAATTCTGCTTGCTGAAGTCCACTGGGAAATTAGAATTCCCTCCAAAAGAACCATGAGTTTCCAGCAATGATGTCAAAAGGTTTTGCGTTCCTTTTCAAAAAACTTAAGAGCTTTTTCTTTATCTTTTTTTTTTTTTTATTGTATGTTTTTATAGATGAGATATACCCCTTCAATACAGCTTCAGCTGAACTGCCTTGTACAGATGAACATCAATTAGGTTACATGTAAGCTGAAAAAGATGTTTCTCATTGTTTAATAAGAGAAGCAGTAATTATTTATATACAGATTTTCCTTTATGTGTTGATTAATAATGGTGATACTGAGGTGAAATGAGCTGGAAGGAAGAGTGGGGATATGGGGAACAAGATCTCAATGTGTTCTCTGCACCAAAAGACTGTCCATACGTATTTTGATTAATGAGAAAATCTTGCATATAATGTTTCCTATTCAGAACTTTATAAACCAATCAAGTTAAGCTACTTAACAACTTCAAGGAAAGCAAAACATGATAAATATAATTAAAACAGTCAAGCTCAGGAATGACCATTCCACTGCATTCTGAATAGGCAAAGGACTTATATAAGGGGTATGTAGCAGGCAGTTTCAAGTTGGAGGAAATTATCTACAATGTCTTAAATTGATATATAAATACCTAGTGTATGCAAATTACTTACCTAAAAATGTAACCTAAAGCAGATATCTTTCTGAGGACATTTTAATGAAAAATTACATCAAAGTCTTTTACCTTTGGACTGGCATCCTTGAAATTCCCCTCCCATCTACATGTTGGACAAATTATTCCCCCAACAAGAAACAATTCCTGTTCAATACTGTCAATTCCATCCACTCTCAGAACTGGGACAGCAGCTCTGAAGCATCTGGTAGCAGCGTTACTCAGGTATTCCCATGGAACCAAATCTAATCACCACAAGATTTTTGTATTGCAAACTGCAAAGCAGGCATACATTATTAAAATGCCACGTAGCAAACATTTGGCATAACTCAGACATGGAAGGTTACGTACCAACAGGAGCAAGCTTACATTAATGTTTGTATATTCTCACTCTTTTGTTCGTTCAGCCTTTCAAAGACTGAACACCATACCATTCACCTTACTCATTAACTACTTATTTCCTTGATACTTGTTAGCATTTTGTTTTTCTTTGGGGATGGATTCATATATAGACATCTTCATTTTTTTGCTGTATTATCTTGTCTGGAAGACTAACAAAATAATATTAGTTACAGAAAAAATATTGTGATTTATTATAAGAAAACAGATAGTTACTTAAAATTACTTAGTTCGAATGTTTAATGTTAAGAAACATGCTTAATAACCATAAATGTGATGTTAATCAAGCATAATCTATTAATGTATCCCTCTGAATCATTGATGACAATTTATTTGAGAAAACTAAGCTCCTCTGCATGTTAGTATATTTATATGCTATAAAACCAAAAAGATTTTTAAACTGTATCTATTACTATAGCTCTATTTTTACTCTTATTCACAAGAAAAGAAAGACATTTCTGTCTTAGCTTGAAAAGATTTCTGCTGGTAAATGAATTTTGTAAACTGGCAAAAGAATTGGTAACTTCAAACAAAACCTAATTTTTGACAACATAAGAAGAGAATCCAATGTATATGTTTATGTCCATAGGACTATAGATCTGGTCTGAAAACTCATTCAGCTATATAAAGCTACATTCACATGATCTTAAAATAATAAAGATAGCCAGGCTACAAATGTACTAGCAGTTTAATTAGACATATAAGAACAATGTACAGCACTGAATAGTGTCTGTTTTCCAAAACCACCTGTACATGGCAGTAGTTTCAATTATGTTCCTTGAAATGCATTTGTGTAAAACCTTTTCCACCATTAGCCACCCCACATGTAAGAAATGGAATGATTATTGGACATGTTATCCCAGCTTATATGTATTTGATAGATATAATAAATCAAACCCAAGCTTCATATTCCCTCAGGTGTCTGGATGGGCTACTATCTGCAAATTTACATATTCAAGAAGTCTAGAAAACTCAATAGGAAATAAACATCTAAAACATCTGTTCTCCTTGGATTCTGTTTTCACATATCAACAAATGGTTCTGAAAGTATATTTGAAACAACATGCTTTATATCACAACCTTCAATTGGTTGCACTACATGTCATCTAAGAGCCTTGAAAATCTTTGATGGCATTACACTATGCAGCAGGCATTTTTGTTAAGGCCAATTTTCTCCTGAACTATATATGTACTTATTTCACATCTCCAAAAGGTTTGGGACTGATAAGAAAAGAATGGAAATGACTTCTTCTGCCAAAGCAAATGGTTTTATGCAAACTTTGCTTTTACTATGAGGTAACCAAGGGCAAACCCACAGAAGCCTTTTCTCCTCAAAGGAATTGAAGTCCAGCAACACTCTGTACTGCTAGAGCTGTGCTACTACTGCAATAAAGTCTTTACTGTATGACTCAAACAGGGCTCCAGAGCACACAGAGAAGTCAAAGAGTCCAAGTATGACTCAGGTTTAAAGTGTCAGTGGGCCTCACAGAGAAATAAAATGACAACGATGATGAAGGAACAAAATAGCCAAAATTGTTAGTGGGTGACAAAGCATGTATAAGGCAAAGAGCATTACAAGTCTGATCATTTGACTACAAAGTTTCCAAGTTGGCATCTATTACTTTTAGGGAACAAAAAAACCCAACACACGAACAAAAAAACAAACAACCACCCACCCCACCCCAAACCAAATCCAACCAAATAAAAACAAACAAACAAACAAACAACCCAAAACCAAACCAAACAACCCAGATTTTCAGTTGTTAACCAGCCCTAGATATTTCTTGGCACCTGGTGAAAATTAAGCTAAAGTGTAATCAAAAAAGTTTAAGAAAGAAACTCAAAACAGCTATCTTTCTAAAGAACTAATATTGAGAAAGTCTAGGAACACAGGAAATGCACAAGGAGAGGGAAGAAACTTTTCTTTGTCATAGTCTATCATTAGCAAAAAAACATGGTGTGAGACTTATACTTGCATTAGATAAAGCATTGACAAGCTGTCAACATCCAGAATGGAAAGCGTTATTATTATTACTATAGTAGCATTTGGGTACGAGCATTATACAAAATGTATATGCAAACAACAGGGGTAACAAGGCCCTCTGAAATCCATGGTTTTCATGCCCCTCTATAAATGATGGAGCTAGGAAAAAATTTCTTCCAAGAGTACCCATCATGCCAAGGTAGAGGCAAACCTGCAATCGTTCACAAGCCTGCGCAGCCACGAGATGGCACCCAGAGTGACAGCCTGCAAAAGGCACGTCGGGACCACGGGGCGCCTACAGTCTCATTAATTACAATTTCCATTGAACCGTACAAAATGCCTGTTTAGCACCCTCTGACATGTTAATGAAGGAAGACAGGAGCACAATCTTCAAATGCTTCTCAGAGACAGAATACCAAGTATGAAGGGAAGGGGGGAAAAATAAACAATTGCAAGCAGATGGTGAGATACATAAAGAGAAGGTAATGAGCAGTTAGAGGGACTATATTCAACCTTTAACCTCAGTGATACCAGTTTAAATCTTGCATATTATAGAGTAGCACCATTTCTGAGACAATAAAAATAAATATAAGACTGAACCTTTGGCTTTATTATCTCTTGTCACAGCACTACAGAAATTATGCCTTTGGGAGTCTCAGCTCAGTGATAAAACTGTTTATTAGGAATTTAATAATTACCAAAACAGGCGGAAAGAATGGAATATCACAATACACATCATAATCCCAAAAGATTGTTATTTCAGACATACATTAAGATAACACAACGTGGATGGTTTTAGTTTGAGAATACAATGATGTGATGTACCAGGACATGCGTTGCCTTTACACAGAAAATGGAAATGAAATCCACTTTATAATACGTGTTGGTGTGGCTTTTAGCTATTAATATACACTGCCTCTGCAGCGAGAGACAGTTCCCTTATGTTCCCTTATTTGTTTGCAAAGGATCAGCCACACAAAGGATGCTGTAAAAATGAAAACAGCAACCATGGGGGAGGTAAAGATATTCAGGTTTCATTGCTAAACTTGACCATTTGATAAGTTTCAAGAAAGAAATCCAGGTACCACAACTGATTTTCATCACCTCACATGAACTCTTCCCTTGCTGACTGCTGTACTCTATAAGGTTTTGGTGCAGCTTTAATTTCTTCTCTATAAGCATCAATAAACCTGGCTAAGAAGCCTGACAAGGATTACTCCTGAATATTCTAATTACTGTGGCCTTTGTATCATCTCTTGTATTATCATTCCTCTTGCACACTGATGCAAGACAGCTGGGAGAGTCTAATCCCTGTTTGCTGAAATCATTCCTCAAGGCTGCTTACAAATGGCCTGAAATCTAGAAAAGATACAGGTGGCTTAAAAATACTTAACTTCAGCACTGCTTTTCTGCTGAGCAGAGCTTGGACAGAGGCAAAGTCTCCTGGGACACTTTCTTCATAGTACGCTACAGCAGGTGTTACAATTGGAAGTATGGCAACACTTTTCATTACCCGTTGCTGTGTAATGGACCAAGCATCCCTAGATCTTCCTTAGAAATGGGAAGGGAATTAAAATAAAAATAAAACAAAACAAAACCACCCTAAAAAAAAGGGGGAGGCCTAGGTGAAGAGATTAACAGAAGATCCATTATATCCTAGCAGCAACTAAAAACATCAGTGTGTTATCTACATTATTCTCATACTAAATCCAAAACACAGTGCTATACCTGCTACTGGAAAGAAAATTAACTCTATCTCAGCCAAAACCAGGACATGGGCAAAAGTAAAGAACTGGAGGCCTTCCAAAATATTTTCCAATGAATCAGGTTGTCCTTCAAGCATATCTATCATTTAGAGGGTAACACCTTCCTTTGTGTTTCATTATACTAATTCTTTCACACAGCAAAAGCTTTCTGGGGAAATACCTATCAATGTGAAAATCAAAGATATGCTGGGTTGAAAGGCATCCAGTGGAATTACCTAGTTCGTCTTCCTCCTTTAGGGCAAGATGAAATGCAAAGCTACAATGCCCCAGGCAGATGTTTGCGTGACCTGTTCTTAAAAACTCCTGACTTACCTCCTTACATAAATCCTCTGTCTACAGCTAAAGATTGTTATGTCTTATCCCCTGTGCAGAAATAACACAAATTCCTGGTAACAGTCCTGATGTGCTGGAAGACTTTCTGCTTCCCTATCAACACTTTCTCATATCAATATAGCAAATCCAGAACTTTCAGCTTTCTAAATCTAAATTAATTGTTATTCTTTGAAACCTACCGCTCTCCTCTAAACACCACATCATTTTTAAAGAGGGTTATGTGGGAAGGGCCACGATATTTCTGAGTACAACATGTCTGCTATTACATTCCTTGCAAAAGGGAACAGAAACAGTGCCAGCATCAGCAGCAACAGAATCTGTTTGCCTTCCTCCTTCGGGAGCAATCCAACATGTGGAAACACAAGGGCTCTGTCATTTGCTGAAAGTGTGGCAATTTTACTAAGACGGGATCCATCTGCTTCAAGATGAGCAGAAGATTGTTTGCATGATAATAACCTCTTTGTATGTGGCAGAAGATCTCTGGTATGTTAGCAACACGGAGAAGATGTGCAATACTACAATTACTTATTGGGCTGTAAGTTATAGGTGTCAATATGATGGAGGATTTTACACGCAGTTGACTTCCATTTAAAGAAAAGGTTACAGAGCTGCTTGAGGAGATTTGGGAGTGGAACTAGATGAATGGAGCCTTTTCTGTTGAAACCTCTGCTTGGCAGTGGAGATTCACCTATGAAGTTTGCCCACTTTTCTCAAACCTTGAACTTTTAACAAATCCCAACTAACATGACTAACATGGCCTGAATTTCAGATAGTTCAAATACAATGTGGAGGATCTTATGTCAGCAAAAGGACACTGAATCAAACGTGGCTGCGGAAGACACATCCTTCATTTGTAACACAGAAATAAGAGCAAATAGCTATTTTCCAGGTTTATGTAGCTTACTGCTAACTTTTCATCTGTTACAATAATCTCCTCTCTTCATTAATATATGTCCATAATTAACTCATGCCTGTTAAATGGTATGGACCATTCATATTAAAACCAATTTAGGTATGGGTTTTGGTAATAGATGTTAAGTGTGTTTGATCAATCATTTTGATCTGTAATATCAAGTAAAAACCTAGAAAAAAACAATTAAATGAACCACTGGAGACTGAAATAAGGCACCATCAAACAAGTCACCAAACCAGAAGATCTTACCTGTAGCTAACTTATTTGAAAGTCTTTTCTAATATTTTTCTCAGGGCTAATGTTATTTAACATAATTGGTGTATACGAAGGATGAATAACTCTGTTCCACTAAAGTATTAATGTAAATACAGTAATTAGCCATTATTGTTTTGGTGCACAAAATATTGTCACTTTAATATTGTGTTCTCCTCCTTCCTTCTTTTCAACAATGTTTTGCACAGTGGTGCAGTGATCCCTCTAAACTGGAGAATTATGATGAAATAGTGAAGCAATATGTTATGCCACAGTGCGTATAATGATACATCTGCTGGCTGGGTGCATTTTTCTTTTTTTCTTTTTTTTTTTTTTTTTTGCTGGCAACTATATAACCTGGCATTCAGCTACTGAAGCGTGGTCCATAAGGCATAGATTATATTCTTTAAAATATTTTGCATTAATCCTCTGCTGGAATACAGATGAAGAGCACACATAGCTACCCCCACTGCTGGCAGGTTATCTAGTACCTTAAATGTAGAATGCCTTTGATATGACACACTACGCCACCATGGGAAGAGGCACGGTAAAAAAAGCTCAGCCTAGGTAATACTAGTCCAAAGTTTCACTGTTCTTTTGTTCCACTAGTAGTTTGCACAGATAAGAGTAGCTCTCAGGTTATATCATCAGGTACTCGTTCTATAATTTGATGTGTTTTCCTCTATCCTAGGACAAGACCCAACTTATTCTACTTTTTTACTTCTTTACTATAGTTTTGGTTTTGGGGGTTTTTGTTTGGGTGGGTTTTGTTTGTTTGTTTGTTTGTTTGTTTGTTCATGGGGGGGGTGTGTTTGTTTGGTTGGGGGTTTTTCCCCCATTAATAGGACTGTGGAATAACTGCAAGACTTTTTCAGGACATTAGCTGCTTTTTCAGTATCTGTTTGTAACTGAATTCACTTTCCATTTCTAACCTATGGATGAGAATTTCCTTGCATACAGAATAGCAGTGGAAGCTTGCTTGTTTGTGGATACCTGAACAAATACATTTGGAATATTAAGCACCTGCTAATTAGAGGCAGATTTCCAAAATCAACATGTGTGCCAGCTTATGTGGGCAAATTACAAATTCCTCTCCAGCTGGACAAGAGAACTGGTTCAAGGATTTTATCTTCAGCAGAGAGATCAGAGCTATATTTGTCTGGAACCACTTTGTATATAAGGATGCCTCTGGATGGGATAACTGGCCAATGTACATGATTTAGACTAGTTATTTTCTAATAGCTATGCTTTTAGAGTAGCCAAGTATATGACAGGTTTTCTTCACAGTTTTATGGAATATCTTTATATAACCATTAATTTTCACTGACAGACTGTATTTCTTTTATCTTAATGTTCTTCCCAGAAGGAGACTTACTCTTAAAACATAGCAGCAAATTGTCAGCTTGCACTGAGGTACCTAAAGCACCACTCACTGAGTGGAGATTTTGAGAAATAGCATCAGCAATGTTGCCTTTTAATAAAATATGAGACAAGTAGCAACAGCTTAAAATGTTGCCTTTTAATAACCTATCATTGTCCACTGAATGCGCATTAAATTAAAAGATTTATAACTCAAAAAGGTGTTATTCTTAAAAAAGTTTCCAGGACTACTATTGGCATAGTGTTTGTCCTAAGAAAAAGAATTTGCCATGAATCAAAAATCAAATCACTTTTGAATTCAAAATTATTATAAAATTATTCTGTGTTAAAACTACAGGAATATCCTTATCTACATATTACTTCTCATTTCATTTCTTTCTCAACTCCTGGTCATATATCCCTGTATGCTATTGCTAAACTCAGGAAAAAACAAAATTTCTGGATTTTTTTTTTCTTTGCAGATACATTCCAGAAGTATAATTTACTTACAAGTAGACTTGTTATAAATGTTTTTATAGTGCCTTTTTCTTTTTTTTTCCCCTCCAAGATGTAAATATGCCCAAAGGAATACTGGTCTTACCTAAAAGTATTTTGCAGCATTTTTATAGCATATGCCAAGCTTTCTGTGAACTAGAATGAAAAAAAGGGATTTTACAGAAAAGGGGAAAAAAAAAAAAAAAGTAAGTCATAAAAAAACCCACCACAAAACAGAAAAACCTAACAACATATTTTGGATATGTTCTTCAGAATAAATCTGATTAAAAGAAATCAGTTATTATCAATGGCATGAATTTCCAGGAGCAAACATTTCCTGTCTCCAAAAAGAAATGCCAGCAGAAGCAACTGCAGTCTTGTCAGTTGCAATTCCACCTTCGGATCCGTAAGAAATGTTTTTCAGAAACCTAAAAATTTCTGGTCTTACTTGTCTGTTCTCTCTCTTAGTACGTCTTACTGCCTATTCCCTGGTAATTTAGCACAGATAGAAAAAAATAACCAACCAACCAACCAACAAGCCCCCACAACCCTAAAAATCAAAGATACTTGAGAAGATGGAGCAAATTTGAAATGGTGCCTTACCTGCTGGGAACAAAAAGTAAATTACACAGACTAATGCATGAAGACACAAACCCAAGGTGTATATAAATTGATGGATGAATTAAAATGTTAAAATTAGAAGAGAGGGGAGAAAGATGGATAATCTGTCATTTTCATAATACATCAACATTTGCTCATGATCAGAGATTTTTTTTAAAGCCCATTTTATCACAAACTTCAGACTTCTGTTTGACTTAGTAACAAAGCTTCTGAATAGAGGGGATATAACAGAAATGTCTGAACAGCCTTAAACAGACCATTTCAATTGGATGTTACTATAATAAAACTGCAACACTGCTCTGAAGCTGAAACAGAACCTCATGGCTGGTACTCAATAAATTTCTAAAAGATAGGTTCAATAAAAATATATCCAGTTTCTGCACTACAGAATCTCACAAGGCCACAAAAGCTTTATATATGTTATTGAATTCTGCCTGAAGCATAGATTTGTAAATGAGAAATTATCTGTTCCTGAAAGCTAGCAAGAAGATAGCATTTTATTCTCCAAAGTTGATTGTATCCCTCCCCAACCCCTCTTTTTTTTTTTTTTTTTTCCCCTGGACTCTAGAAAACAGGCTAAAATAACAGAAGATACAGAAGACTTTTTATTGTTTAAAATACTTATCTGCATATCACAAAAATGCAAATGATTTTTTAAAAGTGAACAATGCCATTGGATATCATTACACTACAATAGGACAGTCTTTTTAATGTTCTTGTTATGACTTTAAGTAGGTAGCATTATTGTATACAGCACCTGCTCTGATAGTGAAGCTTGAATACAAAGACTGTTGCTGAGATGCTTTAAAAAAAA